>VWZX01004555.1:2510365-2552577 GCA_013399015.1 Galbula dea | reverse complement strand
GGGTTCGGGGGAGGGGAGAGGCTGCAACCTGCCGGTGGGGCAGGGCCGGCCCCCGGCGGGCGGTCGGAGCGGGGCGACGGCTGCCATTGGCCGCGGCGCGGAGCGACACCTGCTCGGCTCCCTCATGCGAGTGACACCGGGGCTCGGCGGGGATATTTGAGGCACCCTCCAGCGCTGCCGTTGCCACTCCGCGCTCGCCGCCGTGTCGGGCACATGCGGTTCGCGGGGCCGCGGCGAGGAGCGCGCTGGGCCCGGGTGCGGCACCCCGCGGGGAAGGACGCGGCGGCGAGGCGCGACCATGTGCGCGGAGCTCCGCGGCAAGCTGCTAGCCCTGGCTCTGGCCCTGCTGCTCGCCAGCGCTCGGGCAGCGGCGGGCACTGAGGCTACCCACCCGCCGGAGGGGCCACCGGACAGGACCCCGCAGCAGAAGGGGCGCCTGTCCCTGCAGAACACAGGTAGGGCGAGGGTGGGGTGTGTGTCCCCTTGCTGCTTGCGGGGAGATCGCGGCGGTGAGTTACGACAGGCAGTTCGTGTCCGTGTCCAACTGTTAGGCGTACATCAGCAGAGGAAAGAGGAGCTGGCTCCTCATTCACTTTAAACCTGGCCGGGCCAAGCACGTGTTGCCCTTGCGAACAGCCGCGCCAGCTCTCTGGGACAAGCGGCGGCCGCGGTGGGCACGAAGCCGGTGCCGGCAGAAGCCCCGCGGGAGCCTGGCGAAGGGGCTGGGCAGGGCTAGGCTGGGCTGGGAGGAGAAAGTTTCTCAGCGCAGCGTTTGAAACCGGGTCGGGGGGGTGGGGAACGAGAAGGAAGGGGAAGCGGCTGGAAGTGACCGGTGCTTTGCCTCCTCCATGGGAAGCCGTGCAATGATGCAACGAACCGGGGGTTTCTCTCCTCCTCTCCCGCCCCCTACGCTCCCTCCCCCGAGTATTATCTGCCTAGAAAGAGAGAGCTGAGGCGTGCACTTCGCTGGATCTCTTCCCAGCCGTGCAAAGAGAACGCGGGATCCAGACACCTCCCTTCCCCCTTCTCCAACCCTCCCCTTTTCTTCCCCCCCCTTTTTTTTTTAACACTCTCAGTGCTACGAGACGTGTTTAAACACACACGAGCAGGAATGCACGAATGCCCATTAGGGACTGCCACATGTGAATCACGGCACTGTGCAGTTCTCAGCACGCTGGAGCCAGGACATGTGATCCGGCGAAGGGTTTGCATCCGGATGCCAACACAAGCACTACAGCTGAGCTCCCGGCCCCAAAAAAGCCCAGCTCCGAGCTCTGCAGCGCTCCACAAAGAGCTCCATTTTTTCCACACATATCCCCCCGGTGCGTGTCTGTTTGCGCAGCTTTTCGCGTGTGGCTGAGACAATCCCAGGAGTCGACCCTGGGGCTCCCGTGTCCCACCCTCAGATACGCTTCGGGGCAGGTAGAAACGGGAGTGGGGGAAGGCAGCAGCAGTGATTTGGTTTTGAGCTGGGAGGGGGTCGTGGGAACTCCGTCAGACTCTGCATTTATATCCGCGGCTCCTCGCACTGCCTTGCAGCTAGTTGAAATTAGACCGAAAGTTGCTGTAAAGACTTGCAAATGGACCGCATGGCGAAGAGGGGGGCTGGGGATGTCTGAAACATGCTGCGGTTCGGAGGGGGATTAGGCTGGCTCCCAAGGGCGAGCTTTAATTAAAGGTACCACTAGGGCACCGAGTAGAGGAATTCTTAGCATCCTCAGTTCTGGTCTAAGAGCTGCCCCTGTTTAACTTTATCCCCAGGCTTTTTCAGCAACCACCTTCCCCCTGGCAGTACTACTACATCCATTTTTTTTTTTTAAAGGACCAGAAGCTGTCTTGTTAAGAATTAGATTTTTGGGGGGTTTTTTGGTAAGTGAGCATTAGACAGCATTTTTCCTACAGTATTACATAACATCTGAAAGGGCAGAGTAAACACATATGTAATGTCTAGCTCCAGTAAATCTATTTTATGTACCACATGTATAAATGTGTATTTTCTTAATTGATTTCTGTGTAGGTAAGGACATAGTTGCAGCTTTATGCAGCACTCAGTGCAAAGGACTTAATTTATCAATGGGATTTTTGCCATTAACTTCATAGACATCACAACAGGGGAAACCCAGTGGTCTGTAAAAAGCATTGTGCTAAATGGCCAGAAACTAGCTTGAAGTACTAGAAATGAGGAAATTTTACTTAGTTTGGTCCTAGGCTTCTAATTTTGGCACTTGAATTTAATGAGGGACTTTGATACAAGTCAGACGGCAAAAATCATACCCATCCTTTGCCCCTGAGGAATGCAAAAGCATTAGACAGTTCTCAAGTGAAATAGCTTGACGTAAGTATAGTGGATTTGGCATTTTATTTCTTGGATAGCACTTTCATAACATAATACGCCCAAGTTTTGGCCTAGTTTCTGCAAAAAGTGGGCATGCTGTGGGTACAATAACTGTTGTCACATGTGTGTTTTCATTTGAACTGATGATGTTAGCAAAATAACTCTTTCCCAACCCACCCATGCCCACCACCAGCTTCTAAGAGTGGTTCTTCCAATTAACTGTAATCAATGCTCATTTTAGCTGAGATCCAGCACTGCTTGGTTAATGCTGGCGATGTGGGATGTGGAGTGTTTGAATGCTTTGAAAACAATTCTTGTGAGATCCGAGGCTTACATGAGATCTGCATGACATTCCTGCACAACGCTGGAAAATTTGATGCCCAGGTAACACAGTGAAATGTCCTACATATTTGCTTGTCTCTAATATACACTTGGCATGTATTTTAGTTCCTTAACACGTTTTGCAAAAAAAAATTACCATTATGGAGCAAATCTGCTTTTGCACATGACCAGCTTCACTAAGAATTTTTCTGTTGAAGAGCCCATAATCAAGACCCCAGAACAGTAACAGAGCAGTGGTGTGCAGCCTGCCCCAGGAGACAGGCTGTTTCTAGCTACAGCTCCCTGGATCACTTCCACCTACTGTACCCAGGATAACTAAATCAGAACACTAACGCAGCTCAACACAGCCTTCAGAAACACTAGGTGGCTTAAGCTTCTACACCATGTTTGTTCAAAGCTGATTCTGAAATGCAGCTTGGGCTCCCAGTTCATCTAGAAGCATTGAAATATTTCCCAATGTGCCTTTATTAAAGTTGTTTCTCAAGACTTGCATACAACCAGTACAGGCAGCCTTCTAAAGTTGCTGTATTCAAATGAGTCTTTGGTTCAAGCACTGCTGTTAAAATACATTATTTAGATGGTATGTGGTATTAAGTTTGTCTCCTTCATTTTCTCTCCAGACCATTTATGCACCATTGAGACATCCTGTTATTATGTCTTCTAAACCTACTCTCCCACTTCACTGTGGAGAAAAGAGGACATTACAATGGGCCATTTGGTTTCACCGTGCAGTTTACAGTATAACTTAACTAAAAGCACCAGCTGCATGGCACTGTTAAAAGCATGATATAAAGTAGAACTTTTTTCAGGATTCAGCCTGTTCCATGAAGGCTAGTGGGACCACCCAGTAGGAAACACTTTTGAAGTGTAGTTTTAGGCTCAAATTACCAAGGATGCACAAAGGTTCTGGCTAACCATTAAAAGGGGAATTGTTTCTTCTGTGGCTACCTGAAAACCTTCAACTGAATTTCCAAGTGGCTTTCAAAAAATGTTCATTTTTTCTTGTACAAAATTCTCTCAGTGAACAGAGTTGACCAAAGACGTAAGCACTGTTGGGAGAGGAGGGGAACATCCTTACAAAGGTTTGAGTGTAGCCATTGGTGCTTATTCCCCAGCATCCCTAGATGCTGCTAGCCAAATGCAGTCTGTTTCACATCCAAGCTGTCTCCATTGCAGTGCAGAAGTATTAAACCCCTGGGGCTTTATTCAATATGGAGGTGACTTTAGCCTCTGCTATGACATGGCTTTTTATGGCTCCTCTCTGTTTAAGCTGCATTAAATGAAAAGACTGACATTGACCATTTTCCATTCTCTGCTTTCTGCTCTCCTTCCCTGTCTCTGTAACCTGAGAATTGATGTAAGGTTTGGTTTGTATAAGAATTTTCTTTTCTATTCTTATTTGCCTACTGTGGTGTGTGTTTGTTACTGCAGGGAAGGGCAAGTAAGTGTGGTATGTGGAATGGGGAATGGTGTTATGGGGAATAGAAAAGGATGGTGACTGAAGCAGTTCTTTGATCAGCAAGAAACATTTCTGACTTGAAACAGTTTGGGGATGTCTGCTTGCTGATCTGGGTGAATCTTAGTTAATGCCAGTGGAGCTGTGTCAGTGTACTTTCAGGATAAAAGATAACAAGAATTTGGTCTTCATGAAGCATTTGTGTAAAATAATCTGAAGCTAATGAAGAGAGAACAGCAGTGCAGGAGGCTTCCACATACATATGCTCAGCAAAGTAAAGGGAGACTGAGCAGCACTGTCAGACCGAACACGCACACACACACACCATCTATGGCAGCTATAGTATCAGACAGCAAAGAGAAAAGGAAGAGATTGTTTTGATGCCCAGTAAGCAGTTGAATGAAGGAATCACCAACAGTGGATAAAGAGATGCTGCTAAAACCGCTTCCCTGCAACTTACTTTTTTTTTTAGTTCCTTGATTTGATTTTTTTAATCTCACTTGTAATTTCTTGCAGCAAACAGACTTCAAGACACTGTAGGATTATTATTATTATTATTACTGCTGATCTGAGTTCCTCTCTGAGAAAGTGGTAGAGAAGTTACAGCTAGGGAATGGGGCAGGTGCACATAGTGGATACAGGTCTATGAGTTTGCGGAGTAATTCTAACATTAAAAAACCTAATTGCAGTTACTGAATGGGTATCTGTTTGTCATCCTGGGAACTTCAGCCATGGCAGGATACCCTCTCCTTTGTGTGAAGCTGCTGTGCTGCTACCCCAGAAGCAAACAAAGCCAGTAACTCGAGCATTGAATTATTTCAAGGTGCTTACTTTTGCCCTTTCCCTTTTTGGGCATTCAGCTGTTGGGGCAGAGGAAGCCTCAAAATACCAGTGAAGAAGCCCTGTGTGTTCAGCTCCACTGGCATAGCAAAGCCAGGTAACTTGGAATGGTCTTTAAGGGCAAAGAAACAGGAGGCAAAGCCATTGAGCGATACCCTTAGTCTAATAACCCTTGGCATTGTCCTACAGAGGAGCAGCTAGCTGAGCATAAATCAGCTGCTGTGCTTAATGGACAAAAGTACAGACCTACTCCATTTCTTTTCTTCTCAGGGAAAATCCTTCATTAAAGACGCTCTGAAGTGTAAGGCTCATGCCTTGAGGCATAAATTCAGCTGCATCAGCCGTAAGTGCCCTGCCATTAAAGAGATGGTGTTCCAGTTACAGCGGGAGTGCTACCTGAAGCATGACCTCTGCTCCGCTGCCAAGGAGAATGTCCAGGTCATTGTGGAGATGATTCACTTCAAAGACCTGCTGCAGCATGAGTAAGTGCCTCCATGCTAGTGTAGTCAGGGGCGTGGGAGCTCCTTCCAGGAGCAAGATGCCAATGGGCTGTGCATCTGCCCAAGAGTTGTTTCACTTCCTTCTGGCCTTGTACTCACCTTGTTTTCCCATGAACAAAGCTAAGGTAATGCTTTATTCGCAGGGGCCCTTGACAACTGTTTTGTTTATAAAGGGCTAGATGTGACTGTGGAAGGAGTTGAAATGGGTTGAACTTGAATCTAACTGTCTCATTGGTCTTTGGCAAATACAGCATCAGTGTCTGCCATTTCCAGAGGCATCTTATAATGCCTCTGTGCTTTCTGAGCTCAAAGGCATCATTCCTGACCCCAGTATCTTGTTAAAGATGACAGCTAGAGGAGAAAGGGGAGAAAGACTATGCAAAGATGTCAGCAAGATGATAATTTCTTCTTTAAATACATACTTTCAAATGTCTTGTAGTTAATTGTTCCTGAAAGAGCTGCAGTCCCCCAGGTAATCTCCCATTCATCTTATTCTTTATTAATTGCAGAAGCTTTTTAATAAAACATGGAGGTGTACAAAATTAAGGCACAAGTCAGTGTTTGAGGAGTTCATCCCTCTGGGAGCACCACTGCCCTCCAAGGAACGGCACGCACAGATCCTATTTGGAATTGATCAAAGCTGCTACATGACAGCAACAAACTGGGCACAAGCTGTTTGTACCAACTCTTTGTGCAGAAGTCCAAAAGTCAGAGCCTGGTTTTTTTGCAGGTGAACATCTCAGTCCCAAACAAGGAGGCTGAGCCACAGCCTGGCAACAGGCTTAACCTTACAGCATCTTCCTACTATGCCTTTGTATCCCTAGCAGATATTAGCACAAACTTCAAATCCCAGTGATCGTGACAGATAAGTTTTTTCCAGAATCAGTTCTTTTGGACTTTTAGCCTTGCATTTGCATTGGTATCCAAAGGAGATGAACTCTGATTCCCTTACTTTCTGTTGAAAACCACCCCCCTAGTACATAAGCTGCAGTTGCAGAGACACACCTTGATGCCACTTTACTTTCAAATGCAGAGTCATTTGCTGTGGTTTGTACAAGCTGAACATGGTGGCCTGAAAGGAAAGCCCTTTCCGTGAACGTGTCAGAGGCTGGGATCAAAGGCATGGTTGGTGGTAGATCCTGGCCTTGCCAGGGCTGCTGGCTGTGCCCAGGGCAATGGGCAGCATCCTGCTGCCTGGGGGAGAGGGGAAGTGGGGCTCCATCCTACACAGCAGCATGTCTCTGCGTACTGCTCAGGCTGTGTTAGTAGGCTATAAATTGGGTACTTGGCACCAATTAACTCCCTGTCATTTGGGGATAAGAAGAACTATGAGAGCCAAAAGCGTGTCAAAAGAGGAGTAAGTTATCCTTATTTTACAAACAGGCTAAAGCAGGAATGCTTAAAGGCAGCTGCTTGTTTCTGGGGAGCTTAACTGGGGGGTTCTCAATTTGGGAAGACATGGGTCATTCAGCTGAACACCTATAATTTGCACGATCTCATTTAAAGCTTCCTACACTTCAGCATCTCACAGAGTCAGAGCTTAGCTTTCCCATGCGGGACTCCCCAAATAGAAGCCAGCCACCCTCCTCCTCTCCCCTAAATTTAGAGGCCATCTCTGAAGCAACTGAACTAAAGAACTTGTTCAAGATCAATAGGCAAGTGTGGCAGAGCTGGAAATAAAATCAGGTCTGCTGACTTGCAGCCTTGTGCTCAGTTCAGGTACTATGGTCAGGCCAGCTGAAGTGAAGAATAGTAGAACAGTGATGGAGAAATGGGCCAGTATTAATCCGCAGGGCTCTGGCAGACTCTGAATACCTGAAATATTTGGCAGCTGAGCCACTTTTTAGTCATACTGGCAACCTTTTTCTTACAAAGATTTTTATAAAGGTTATGCCCAGTTTCAACAACTGATTTCTCACTTTTTTTTTTTCTTCTTTCTCCTGGATCATTCTGGGCTGTGTTCAGTTCTCTCTCATCTGCTATTTTACATTTTAAAACAAAACTTAAGAGCAGAGGAGCAAATGGCTGCTCTCAGACTTCTTCTCTGGCTGTCTTCTGATTATATTCTCCCGATGAGTGTTGAGGAACGCAATCGGCGTGGTGAAGTGTCCTCCTGAGTCAGCTGTGGTGGGGTGAGGGTCAGGCTGATTTGCTATGGTGGAAGTGGTGACAGGCCCTGGCAGATTCGTTGCTGCTGCATTCCAAGTAACATTTTTTTTTTTTAAACAGGCAGAAACAATCCAAACATGCGAAGTATTCTGAGATAGGGAAGAATAGGTGGCTCTCCAAGATTAGTTGTTGAAAAATGAGTTTAAGCAGATGGGCAAAATAAAATCAGGGTAGTGTCAGACACTGAGCATAATCTGTTGGTTTTCCTTGTCTCTTCTGACTTATTTCACAGGGAGAGGTTTAGGTTTGTCCACTACCACTAGAGCTGGTGGATGATGTGACCAGAGGGTGCGCCCTTATCACCCCATACAACTGTTGACTGCTGACCCCAGGCAGTTCTGCCCTTGCACTGTGGATAGTTCCTACCATGGAAAACTTTTTAAGCACGTTCTTCTGGGCCTGCTGGTTGCTGAGCAGTTGTGCCAGTCGACAACATCAATATTGACCCACAAAACTTGTGACCATAAATATTTTGAAATTGCTGCACTCAGTGACCTGTGGCTGAGGAAGCCAATGTGCCTGTGCTTGGGCTGCTTTGTGCTGGGAGGGTCACAGAGCAATGGGAGGGAAGCAGAATCGGTGTTTGGCAGGGAAAAGGTGTATACTGAAAGCTGTACTCAACTCTGTAAGGAAATGAAGGAAAAAAAACTTCGTGGAAAGAAACAGTGCCACCAAAGTGGATTCTCATGTGTCTGAGCTCTGCTGTTGGACCCTGAGTCCAGATAGGACCTGGCTTGTGGTGGAGGTAACACCTAGTGCTTCTTTCTGGGAAAGCTAAAGATGATGAGAAAAGTCAGAGAACCTTTAGTTAACTATCTATTGCAATTTGCAGAGGTGAGGAAATGCCTTCCTTTTGTAGACCGGTGATCAGTGTATGCCTTCCTCTTGCAGACTACTGATCAGTGTATGCTCTGTCACAGCAGTTCACCTGGAAATGGCAAGCTGTTCAATGAAGCTGATAGTTCTGCATGTGAGCAAGTTTCCTTTGCTGTGTATCCTGCCTAATAAAGATGAAGGGGCATGGAAAGTAGTAGAGGCAGAAGGTGTGAGATAACAAATCTTCCTTTTAACAGCCCCATTTGTCGAGTGTATAGGCTCCACATTCTTCTCATAGTGGGTGCTACAGTTCTCCCAGAGTGTTTCTCATGGGGGAGCAATCAAGGCAGATCCAACATTTGAGAGAAGCTTTTTTTGATGGAATGCCATCACATGCATTTCTTACAGTGATATGGCCAATTTTTATTTTTTTTTACATAATAAACACGATGCAGAATTGCTCTACAAGGCTGTAAAGTCAGTGGGAAGCAGCAGAAAACAGTAATGAACTGTGCTGTGCACAAGGGAGGGCAAGACAGAGAGGCCTGTGCTTACTGATAGATAACCCGTATGTATTTTTTGACTCTCTTATCACTGTTTCCTTTACTTCTAGGCCATATGTTGACCTAGTGAATATCCTCCTCACCTGTGGCGAGGAGGTGAAAAAGGCAATAACAAGAAGCGTCCAGGCCCAATGTGAACAGAACTGGGGAAGTCTCTGCTCCATCCTGAGCTTCTGCACGTCAGCTGTGCACAGTGATACCATCCTGGGTCCCGAGAAGAAGCCAGGTGAAGCCAGCAAAGCCACTGCAGGCCGCGGGGACATGCTGGCCCACTCCGACTCTGACCACAGGGAGAGCTCACGAGCATTTAAAGGAGAGAGAGGTACAAAGGGCAACTCAAATGCCCATGCCCGGGTGAAGGCTGGGGGCCACGGTCCCAAAGGGGCACATGGCATCGTGGACCGGGCAGACGAACTGTCCGACTTCTCTGACATCCGGAGGTGAAAAAAGGCACCAACTATTTGTTACCCCCATCCTCCCCCTCCACTGGAAACCTCTGTTGAATCCTATCTTCCCGTCTATGGACATTCCAAAGCATTTCCCATTCAGAGGTCAAGCACAGGGCATTGAAAGATATATATGGACCTCAGCAACAGTGTATATAGTAGCAAAGGGAGAGCAGTGGCAATGGGTTATCAATCCTGCAAACTCAACACTTGAGCAGCCACCAAACGTGGCAAAATATCTCCAACTAAATTCTTTTTCCTTTTTTACAAAGCAGACATCAGCTGAAATTTAGGATCTTGCTTGAAGGTTGTTGGCTTGTTTGGGGGGTTTGTTTTCTTTTTTTCTTGTTGGCGTTGGCTGGGGAGAAAGTTCCAAGAGGGCTCTGCCAGATTGCATGTGGCTGCTTGTGGCTTAGCACCTCTGAAGGTTTAGGGCGCAGCCTTGCAGCAGATGGATGAATTCCAGGGGGATTTGGTTTCTGGCTGTGGCTGAGAATGCAAGAGCTCAAGGCTGTCTATGTGACACTCTCTAATGAAATACCTACCCCGTCTCTCCACAGGAACTGTGCGGTCTGGAGCTCCACCGCTTTCTCTTAACTAACTTATGAGCCATTGTTCCTATCCAGGTGATGCTGCCTAGTTTAAGTGTTCCCTGTTTGTTTTTTTAACCACTGCATAACTTAGCACTTGCTAATCCAGTCACTTTAGCATATCAAAGGCAAGTAGTCAGCTTCCAGACAAGGCAATGTGACTGTTAAGTCTTGCACAGTATATGGAGAACCCGCAGGCATATATATTTGCTCGTGGACCTCCAAAACCCCTGTGCATATTCTCTGCTTACATCTGCCCTCTCAGAGATACAGATCCTCCATCGCTATATGTATAGCCCAAGATAAATGGATGTATGTAGGCTCAATTAGTGAAGGTCCTGATACACTTAGCTCTTCTGTCTTTCCTTAGTAGTAGCGTTGTGCAGTTTGCTGGGATGTGGAGCCCCATTCTAACCTGCCTGTCAGCTGTGGTTTATCCAAATGCCAAAGATAAGGAGAGAGGGTTGACTTCTTTTGTTGTTTTTTTTTTGAATTCTTATGTAGATGATAACCACCAGTCTCTGCAGAATGAGTTACTAAAGATGGGGAGTGTCAAGAGCTTATTTTCTCTAAGCAGTTTCAAGTGTGAATGAGGTGTTTGGACACATCTCACCTGCCCCTTATGCAATTTTAATTCTCAGCTTGCAGATCTGCAGTCCTTTATTTCCAGGTATTGTATTGGAAATGGAGGTTACAGCGTCCACAGGGAGAGAAGGGTGAGCTCTTCAGCTTCCTCTAGAGAAAAGCAAGTTTTCTTCAAGTGGGAATCACACCAGGGATTTGAGCCTTCTCATTTAGAAAGTTTGGGAGGAAAGCTGTGGGGGCAGGAAGGCAGTTCAGTAGAGACAGAACGTACCCACTGAACTAACGTACGTCTTGTCGCATGGTGGGAAGGAGATGTATAAACAGTAGAGGGTGTTAGAATTTGGCTACAATTTCCAACTCAGATTTTAGTTACTGCTAAGTGAACACAGCTCCTAATAGCTATATTCAGGGTTTAATGCATGTATCCACCTGCAGAAGTCATAGGCATTGCTTTTAATAGAAGCCATGTAGGAAGCAAGAGAGGACCATTAAGCTGGAAAGGCATTGTCTCTATGTGATCATCAGGTCTTTGTTTGAAGACATGACCTTGACATTGCCTGATTTTAGCTGCATTCTGTGACAGAATTGAACTTAATTGGGAAGAGGTGGGATCAGACCAGGTACTGTAGCAGTGAAGACCATGCTGATGTGAGGAGCAGAGCTCCTGTCCGTGAGTAGTACAGCTGTCCCATGGAGGCGTTTGCCAAGATTCGTTTGGGCCTGCCTCTGATGGCCAGCTCCTCTGCTCCAAAAACTTCAGTGGCTGCTGGTGGTACCATAAGAAGGTTTTTAGCATGCCTCTATAGGTTTTCCTGTGAGCATCCTCTCTCCCTTGGTAGCATGTAGCCACCACAAAGAACAAGCTCAAACCAAAAAGACAATCCAAGAAAAAGAAAAGAAAGCGAAACAGAAACAGCTTGCTACTACCATAATGCTCTTGCGTTGAACTAAAATAAGATCCCCCTCTCATTAGAGGTCTGATTTGAACCAAATCAAACCAAACATAAAGATCTACTTCCATGAATGTCTCAGTCAACATAACCACCTCAGNTTTGTATAAGGCATAACATTTTTTTCCTCTGTGTGTGAAGATTTTATGTGTTCATCTACTGATTCCACATATGCTATTATTGTAAATATTTAACATTTCTATTTATTATAGTGTCTCCATTTAAAAAAAGAACACTGCTGGCTATGATAATTTAAACTTATGTCATGACCTGTGTTGTATATATTCATGCCACTAGTATGTTTTTTTATGTTTAAAGCTGCATAAATATAGTTTTATACAGTTCCATAATGTTATTGACAGCATAAATCATTTTATTTATTGTTAAGCCTTCTTTCATATCTAACAAATAGGGTGCATTTTAGCTGAGATTATTTTATTGTTACATCTACATAGCCTTAATTCTTTATAAAAAAGAAAAAAAAAAAAGAAAAAAATTGTCCATTAAGATACTGTATGATGCTTTAACATTCCTTATGAACTTGCTGTTCATGGGGGAGGTTTAGCTTAAAAGCCAAGGTATGAATGTTTTCCTTTATGCTTTGCATCTGGAATGAGCCTTCTTCTGGAATGAAAATACTGGGAGAAGTAAAATGCCTACTGAAAAAGATGGAAGTAAACCCTGGAAAATGCTGTCCTAACTTAAAGTGCTGAACTAAAAGGAAAAATTAATCAACAACCAAACTGTCCTTAATTCCAAATCTCTGGGAGAAAAACATACTAGTTTTATCTCATGTAGAAATTTGCAGCCAAATAAGCTTGTAAAAAGAGAAAATGCATATGGCTTTAGACAAAGCTCTGTACCTTTCACACTGTTATTTTCCTTAAACACTAATAAATGTTTTGAGTAAGTCTGTGGCTGAGTTTTGTTTAGCTGGAATTTCAGATGCTGTGATAAGGGGGAAGAAAAGCCCTCTGAAGCTGGGCCAGCAGGTTCAGCCAAAGGGGCAGAGGTAAGTGTCTGCTCATCCCCCAGAGCCCATGCCTGTGCCAGCTGGACAGAGGTGCCCTGGCAGAGACAGGATGCAGAGATGGAGCCAGCTCTTCCTCTCTGTATACTGGGGAGAGCCAGTGCAGGGGCAGAGACCTTGTCACCAGCATGTCATTCCCCTGGGGGAGGAAGACCTTGCTGGCTGCTTAGCAGGGACCTGGCAACGTGTTTTGAGGGCAGAAAGGGAGTCACAGAACAAACCAGAGGGTGAAAAACACGAGGAACAGAAGCTCGTGCCCTTCTCAGCCTCAGACAAAGCCCCTGCGTGTTCTGGGAGGTTTTTCCTTTAGCAGGAGTTATGGATTAGGTTTGCTGCAGCATGTCAGAACCACCTCATCTACTTTAGTCCCTATTCAAGTTAGGAAGAAGTAGGGTGATGCATGTGCTCATGTGTTTCTTCTCACTGCCTTGATGATCTTGGATTATAAAATCCCCTGGGAGGTTGGCAGTGGCACCACGCTGTGCTCAGCCAGGTTGGCTGTAGGTGCAACTTGGCATCCCAAAAGGGCCAGAAAGGGGATCTTGGCTGACCACAGCATCTGCCTGCAGGCAAGGCGTCCCCTGCCCCCAGCACAGGGCCAAAGCCCTAAGCACTGGATTTCAGCCAAACCTATTAAATACAACAGCAATGCTTTCTAAAAGCTGTAATAGCTGATAAGATTTGTCCTGCATGTGTAAAAGACCTGGTCAGTTCATGATAGTGAGAGTTATCCCTTCAAGATTTTACCTTAAAACCAGAAGACATCCATCTTGCTCTCCACTGTCAGCTATTAATAATCTATCAATAAGTACCAGCCAGTGGTTCTGTACCGGGATATAACAGGAACATACAGTAGCTGTAATTCTAAGATCACTCCATCATCATCCCAGCAGTCATCAGATATCAAAATGCTTAGTGGAGTTTCGGCAAAGAAGAAAAGCAAAATTTAAGATATATATATAAGAATTAAGCTGCAGAAACAGCACTTTGTGTTGTCTCCAAAGTCATTTTCATACAGTGTTGGGGTGTAGGCAGCAAGGGGATGGGGAAATTATGAGAAAGCACTTCAGAACATAAAGCACAGACTTTTTTTTAAGGCTGCTTGCATGAAAAAGCACATTTTTAACACTCCTTCTGTGGGGTTTAAAAATAACTAATCCACTTGAAGCCTTTGGATGAGATGGGCTTCACAAGCCTAAATGTGATTTGCAGCAGTCTAGGACCTTTAGCATTTCTTTGCCTTCAGGTGCAACATCTCTTTATAATTCTGCCATGGAGTTTTCAAACACCAACAAGAATGTGCATCTTGCCAGCAGAGGTGTGACAGAGTTCGGTGAGGTGTGATCTCAGACTGATCTGCAGTCAGGCTACAGCCAAGGAGTAGCTTGTGCTGGTATCAGATCACCAGCTGGCATTAAGAACCCCACTGCGTTTCTTTCCAGGAGCTGGTCCACACCATGGCTGTGGTGCAGCTCAGGTTAACTGCATTCTGCTCTCTGCCATCCTCCTTGCAGTATCAACCAGAAAAATTATTTTTCGCCTCCTGATGCATAAAGTGGTGAGACTGCATTCTGCTCCAAAAAGTGGCTAGACGTTAGTGATGGAGAAGTGACCCTTACCTTCCCTTAGGGCATCACATCACACAAAATAGCACAGTAACAGAGTGCTGACTTTAAAAAGTAGAGAAGTACAGAGAGAAAAAGAAGCCCTAAGCCAGACTGCAGAGCAGGGATTCTGCATTGCACAACCCTGAGAAGTATATAAATTAAAATACGTTTAATACCAGCATACAAGTCTGCTCCAAGACTGGAGTGATCTTAGTTCAATTTGTTCTAGGTCACTTTATAAGTGAGGTAAGGAAAACCAACTCAAGGCAATTCAAATTGCAAATGCACATTCATACACAGGTCCCATTCAACTGAACAGTTCCCACTGAGATTCATATATGTGGTCCATTTGGATTTGTTCTCCTACAGGCCCCCTGTCTAGCCTCCCAAAAGAACAAAATTAATTCCAGATACTGGCTTGCTCAGGCATACCAAAACATTTACAAATGTATATGGCAATTTACATAGTCAGCCCACGTAGAGAGCTGAGTCAAACCTACTGCCAGAGCTTCTGCGTTCCTCTTTACTGGTTCCTAGGTACTGCCCTTCGCTCTCCATCCTGAACCCACGTCTAGAGATGCCAGGAGAGCTGAGGCAGCTCCAGAGCAGCTCTCTGCTGTGTCATGCCTGATGAATTCATAGCAGCAATCTTCCCAGGTGAGGGAATAGTTAAAGCTTGCTGGGAAGCCTCTCAGCAGTGCTTTTTTAAATCTGTTTCCTGACACCTCACTAGAAACACAAATCCCACTCAGTTTTCACTTCTAGTTATGTTCGTGTTTCCATGCTCTCCTCACAGGCTCTCGCAGGAAAGGCTTCTCTCACACCTGCTAAAGTCAGAAGTTGCAGGATGTTTCCCCAGTGACAAATGCAGCAGATCTCGAGCCTTGAGCAACGCCAGGCAGCCTGCATCATCCAGACCCCTCGCAGTCACCCGACTGTGACCAACCAAAATTGAATCGTGCAGAGGGGATGCAAGGGGGTGCGGCTGGACCTCCCTGGGGGCAGGAGCTCTACTGATGCCTCACAAGGTCCCTCCCAGGTCTGTTCCTGCAGTCCTAGCACTAACAGGTCCTGGCACAGAGTTGAGGCTAGGCATAATCATGTAATTGGTGAAATCCTAACAATATTTGTTCCTGTGCATTCTCTTTAGGGAAAGACATCCCAGCCAGTAGAACATTTCATTTTGAAATCAAAACCTTGTGTCTTTCTTGATTGGGAATGTAAAATGGGGACTTGAGGGTTTAAAGACATGACAAATTATGGGAAGCTGCAGGGACTGAGAATTCCTGTCTCCAAGGATGCTGACTGTTATAGCCTTGACCTTTTCTGCAAATATCATCCTCTCTGATAAAAATGTGGCTTGGAGTTTATTTAGAAATTCTTTTAAAAGAAGAAGTCGTCTTTGGAGAGTGTGCTTGTGAGGTCTCCATGTAAATGGGGATATAGCTTTCTTTAAGAGTATTCATCTGCTGCAGAAAGGCAGTGCCCTAAAGGCAGTGCAACTGCAGCTGGATATGCTTCCATGCATCTCAGTGCCTCTGTTGACACCACAGATATCAGCCCCAACATGTGGCTCTGTGAGAGGAACCTCAATAGGGTTGAAATCAAGCCTGTGTCAGTTTACACGGTGCAAGGACAAAATGTCCCCATGGCACAGACAGCACCAGCTTCCCCAGTGTCATTGGAAACATCAGCTTATGGAAAGGCTAAAACCAGGCTGCATTTTAACACAGCACACGAGCAGCCCTCCGCTATCTAAGACACTGTGGCATGTAATCCCCTCTATAAACCCTGCTCCCACTTCTCAAATTTTCTGCAGTGTGTATCTGCTCTTCTCTATCCCACAGTCACACAGGCCTACATTTGTCACCCATGAATAATCCCACTTACATTGCAGAATCTCTTCCTACCCTGGAGAAAAATGCTGTGGGAGGTGTGGGGAAGCTCAGTGAAAGCTGACAGCCAGGAGAGACTGGGAAAGGCCTACAGAGTGCCTTATTTAGATGTCCTATTTTAAGATAAAATGAAGAGGAACTATGCACATTCAGCATTTTGTTAAACTGACATGAAATCAAGCCACTACGAAATCAGTTTGCAGAGAGGTGCAGTGCACATGCTTGAAGCCTTCTAGAGAATATTATTTATAATTGCAGTAGTTCCTGGCTGTTAGAAAGTGCCAACCTTGAGGCAACCAATCCATATATCACAGGAAAGAGTCCTGACCAAAAGGAGTTTCCATTACCATCGCTGCCAGGAAACATCGTCCTTTGCCTCCCCATGCAGAAAACGACATAGTGTCTACCTGGGCACTCAGTATTAACTCACTGCACAAGATGCTTCTGAAGAGTAATCACAGGAATTACATGGTTTTCTGTCAGATCTACCACCCACACTTGCTAGTCCAATAGGTAACACTAACTGCTGATGAGTCTGCAGAAACCCACTAGAAGCATTTTGGTTTCTACAGAAAGAGGGACTTAAAGTAGCCAAGATGCCTTGGAGGGGACAGAGGATCCTCAGAGAAACTGAAACTGCTCTGCAGTACCAAAGGGCTCCCGAGGGTCTGGGCAGCCCACGGTGGCAGTCAGCTGACTGCAGATTCCTGGAAGAGGAGGTGTATTTTGTGGCTATCTGCATTACATGGACTAGTGAAAGCTGGCCATTGGTGATAATCCAGGACCAGGGAATGGCTCTTGGATAATAACTAAAGGCCCAGTCTTGGGCTCACCAAAGCCTCTGGTGAAAGATCTTATTGGCAAGAGTAGGACATTAGGATTAGGCTCCTGCTGGAGCTGGGAATCACTGAAGCTTTCCTGACAACATAGGCTTATCAGGAACAGTCTTAACAAAATTGGAAAATAGATGAGGCTGAAAATAATCTGTTCTCAAACATCCCACATTTAGAAATGCCTGGATCTGAGGCACAGGGTTTTTCTGCAGCACTCCCTAAGCACAGACCGTTTTCAAACTGTGGAAGGGCAGGAATCCATAGTGTCTTTCAAAAACATCCAGAATTGTGAGACACTTCAAATATGATGAAGGTAAGACTTGAATGCTTCTTTTAAAAATGTGAAATAAGGTTTACTAGGCTTTATGACATTATATACTGTATTGCTTGAATTCTAGCCATCCTACATACAGTGGCTTCTCCCTTTCCTTCTGTTGGCCATCTAGGACAGCTTTGGTACAGCGTGGAAAAGCAGTCATGCTTCAAAGGAAAAAAGACCAGCTGTACCCTCCCAGTGAAGACTGTAGCAGGATGATACCATCTATTTGGGAAAATACAACAATTATTCTGAGCAATAGCATAGAAGTTAAAATCCTGAAAGGGTGGAGTAAAAAAGGACCAGGAGACAGTACTGAGAATATGTGATGATGCTGTTTAAGCACATAAGCTCATTTAGGAGCTTGCTTAGAACAAACTGTTCTTACAGTATTGCCAGACTGACCAGAAACAAGAAGAGCACTAAGGTCCAATTGACAAACAATGTGGTCAAACTCTCTCTCATGAGACTGCCAGACAAATTTGTAGACATTGAAGGCCAGATAAACATATAAATGTTGCAATTTATTGGATTCACATTCCCTGGCGATTCACCTATGTTTTCTTCTGTCAGGACTAAGGGTTCGAGTGGGCTGTGGGCAGCGAACAGGAGGATCATGTTTTCTACTAGAACGAGGCACAGGCAGGACAGAGAGGGCAGAGGCTGCAATGGAGAGCCTAAACTTCAGAGGAAAAAGAAACTCCAGTCCCTAAAGCACTTAACTTAAAATCCTTCAGGGGCCATAAAACCTGCCAAGCCCTGATAAACCAGGTACTACCACTGAGGGATTGCTTTGGAGCAACTTCAGTAGGAAGGGAGGGAATAAACTGAGATGCGGCTCATCTGCAACAGGCACAGCATGTGCCCAGCAGCCTGGAAGCAGCAACAGAGTGAGGCTCAGTGCTGCTGGAAGGACACCTACATAAAAGGCACATGCTTGTTTAATTCAGCAACCTCCCCAGAGCCCTCAATCCCTGTGTGCAGGCTGCATGAGGCACGTTTCTTACAGTGAGCACACTCTGTCCTTAGGGCTGTAACTGGCAGAAGCCACATGCTCTCGCAGCTGCTGTGGGATCCAAGGTTGTCCCCGGGCTGTGACTGCAGTGCCGCAGGCGTAGCTGCACTGTGGTACACCCGTAGTAACACTTATGCAACCTGAGCTCTGATACACTCGATGGCACACACACAGGCAAACACAGCTTACTGCTCTGCAGAAATACAGCAGAGCAAGTCCTAAGGGCCCTCCTATGGGACTGCCAATCCTGCAGCTGCATGGCACAGGGGCTGGCACCCCAAATATGGTATCTGGTATTGGATAAATCAAAAATCATTCTGACTGCAATCTCACAACCCACTAAAATCACTGTAAAAGAACAAAGCTGGCTACAAACTGTGTGTTCCCACTGACTAAGATGTAAATATAATCATGTTGTTGTGGTGCTCCTCAACTGGATGTATGTTACCTAGCAATTTGGTAGTGCACAGCATCAGGGATGCCCATGGCATCATCTCACAGGGTACACCAACAGAGTGTGCAATTAGCTAAAATGCTGCTACTGGCAGTAATAGTACAACAGGACCCGACTGAGGCTGCAATACTCTTGTCCTGAGTTCATATGAAAATGTGAAAAAAAAGACTTGGACACCATCTAGACCAGGGGAAAAGGTGGAGGAGAAATAAAATAAAGACAGAGAGACATCCATAGGACTATGCTGATTCCAGCTCAATGCTGTCTGCAAAGGGAACATATCTGCAGCAAAACCAGACAGAGAGGGAAAGAGAGAGAGAGAAAGAATACACTAACAGTCATCCCTGCCTCTGTCCTAAAGGCTGGTTTTGTCAGATGGTCGTTCATAAAATGAGGAGGCACCAGTTCCCTGTAAGTAGAGATTTTCTCTTCTAGTTCTGACCAAGTGCCATTACTTTAATTTCAGTATCTCCATACCTAACATATGACGGCAGCTCGACTCTTCTCTAACAACAGGAACTCTGTCTCTAAGGTATTGAGAAGTAAAAGCAAAAGGAGACACACAAATCAGAAGGCTGGCCCTGCTATGTGTGGCCCTGCTGCTAACCTTATCGTGCCGTTCAAATGCTGCCAAGCTCCCAAAAAGTAACGAATTAGGGCTTATTCCTGTTGCAGAGCTGTATTTATAAGGCCAACAGAAAGAAAGTTATCAGAAGAAGAGGAGGATGCAAAGCAGGGATTGGACTAGCTAACTCTAACTGCTTTGGCCTCTTTTTATCAGGTAGGTGGAACTGCCACTAGAACAAAGGCCAGAAGGGACAGCACTGCTGTCTCCAGACTCAAGAAACATTTGCTAAAGCCCATCCATGGTGGAAAATAAAGCTGTGGGAGCATTTGCCAACTTCTTCACATCAATAGTCAGGAACTGCGCAACCAGGCAGGAGAAGGGTGGGTGGATCAGCCCAATGCTAACAAGCCCAGCTGGCTCTGCCTTGCACCCTTCTCAATAGTTTCCAAAGAGAAGGCAACAGTTTACCATAAGGAGGCCCCAGGGCACTGACACATTATTTTATTTCTGGCTTTGAACTTCAGAAACCTCCAGCATTCATGGACATGTGCCGTCACTCACACCAGGTGAATTCACCCAGGGTCTCTGTTTCAGCCATACAACTGTTGGAAAGCTTCAGTGCCTGCTTTCCATCTGACAGCAGCACAGCTGAACAACAGAGATGCAGAACTAATCATACGTCAAAGGGAGCCAGAAAGGGATTCCAGCAACATGAAAACCAGAGGGAAATGCCAGAGTCATGCTATCTGCAATCAGTATCTGTGACCCTTCATTTTCCACAAAGTAGCAATGATAAGGCAGCTCTGTCCAGGTGAAAGATTAGCAGGGCTAATTGTAGCTGAGCAGATTGAGTCTCATGGCAATGTTGCTATCTCCCTAGATTCCAGCTCCCAGCGGCTGCTGTCACTGCTCATAATATCCAGCGGTGAGAGAAAGAAGAAGGAAGAGAAAGGGGGATAAAGGAGAGAGAGAAAAAAGAAGTAAGGAACAGAAAGGGAAATAAGGAACAGAAAGGGAAATAATCAACAGAAGGGAAAGAGTAAGAATAGTCAAAAAAGAAAGGGAATGAATAGAGAGGAGAGAGAAAGAAGGCAAAAGGGAATTGGAAATCCTTAGCTGCTCCACAATTTCCTCTTAAAGGAATTTTAGGAGAGTGGAACTGATGCCAAAAGTTGCTCACTGTGGGTGGATGGCAATAGGCAAACTCGACTCGTCCCTTCCCTGAGGAGGTACATCTTCTGCAAGGAGAGACCAGGCAGAAGTGGAAGACACAGAAAGTAAATTACTGCGGAGATACTACCTCTCCACTGACCCTGCTCACTGCTTGCTGTGCGTAGAAGGCTCAAGAAATCTGGGGTTTTTTTAAAGTAAAAAAAAAAAAAAAAAAGGGAAGAGTACTACTAATAAGCTGCTAATGAGGCTTAGCTTGTGCATACAGCATAGCACAGAAGGGAGGCTGCTCTGGTCCCTGAAAACTCTGCCCCAAGAGTAAAAGCATGTGCTTGTCCAGCAGGAAAGGAAAGTTGAAACACTGATAACTTTGCATCCACTACCACCACATTCCCTGCTATTCCTGCACCCATCCACAATTTTCTGGTCCCCCCTGTCCATCCCTTACAGTGCTCTACTCAATTTCCAGATCTTGAACAGCCCCAGCTTACAACAGGCACGAGTTCTGGGCAAGCTGCCCCTGCACAGTCCCTGAGCCATGCCCTGCACACACCAGGAGCTGGCTGGGCACGTGCCTGGCCAGCTGGACCTGTCAGACCTGCTGCAGTTGGCAGCTGGGTCTGCGCCACATGATTACAACTCTTGTTTTTCCTCCTCAGATCCAGGTAAATACATGGTACAAGAGTCCATGGACCAAGGAGATGATGCTCAAAAGAGCCACAGCAAAGGATGAAAGGAGCGCTGAGAAGTGACTTGCTCAAGAGCATGCAGCAGAACAGCAGCAACATCTAGTGTGAGATGGAAGGCATTTGTTGCCAAAATATAGATGTCAGGAGCCAGCTGACATGCTAGGTTATCCAAGACATCTACCCAGCGCTGAGAGGTATGGCCCAGGACCTCTGGAGACTGTTGGCCTTCAAAAGCAGCATACGGAGACCAAGTAGGACACTTAAGTTTGCAAAATTAACTACAGGCTTATTCTAAAAGCAGTGCCTGATGCCCTAGGCCAGGCTGTCTCCCCACACCAGGATTCCCCACTCTCTGTGCTGGGGAAATGCCTCTAGCCAGTATTTGGAAACAGAGTCATGTGGACTTTGAGGAAAAAGGTCCAAACCCCTCAGAAGAACTCCTAGGGCTGTGTGTTTTAGGAATAAATGTCATGAGGATGAGAACAAAAGATAAGACCTCATAACTAGTCAAGGCCAATGCTATGAACAAAATCAGTGTCAGCCTAAAAGCAATGTGATGGGTTATATATAGACAGCGAGTGGGTGCTCTTAGTGTAGACAAACATTAGCTTATTCTTCTTTTTTTTTCAATTATCTACATACATTTTAAATGGTACTAGAAATAGATTCAAACCTATACCATAATTGGCTGAAATCCTTTGCACCGTAGGGAAAAATCCCACCAATCATATATGATGATAGCATTTTACATGAAAGTCAAACTGTTGAAATGGTGAAAACCACAGACCATGACCAGGACATGTCAAAAAGATCAACGAGCTTTTGATGAAAGTGACTGTACTGCAAGCATGGAAAAAATGGTTGGAGTTGTTCATTCAGATTCATTCAAAGAGTTTGACTCAGGTACTTTACCATGCCTGTATTAATTAATGATTTGAAAAGGAGGAAGGTTTATCTTCCTCTTCTAGCCACAAAAAAATATTTCAGAATGCATTCTGCTAGTATCAAAACCTTGAGGACTCTAACCAGGAAAAATACGTCATTTAACTCACTACTTAAAAAAAATAACCTTAATACCTCAGCCTGACATGTAGATCTGGCCTATTTATAGTTACTTCAGTTTTCATATGTATTTGATACATTAGACAGTTTAACTTAGATGATAATTCCTTCTTGTGATTTCTTTTCTGAATTTCCATTTCAATCCTGATAAATTTTAAGATAAATCACCAAAAAAACCCAAAACAAACCAACAACAAAAATACCCCTAAGTCTGACCATTAAAAATTAGTAAATAAATAAACAAAGCCCTAAACCAAAATAGGTGCTATGCACCATTTCCTTATGTAATAAAGCCTCCTCATGAGAATCTGAATAAACCTATGATAAGTCGTATAACTGTGTAAGTAAAAGTGTACAGGTATGGCTAAAAACCAGAACAAATACAGTGCAAGGGTTGTATTTAGGGCTCTGACCTACATCCTTTGGTCAACCACAGCAGACCAGTTTAAGATGCCCAAAGGATTTTGCTGTGGCTTGCTGCTGATGGTCACCACTCCTTGAGCAAAACTAGCATCATTGGGGACACACCTCCATTTCAGCAGTTGAGAGACGCGTTTGTTACATCAGCTTAAGCCATCAACAAAGGTCAGTTTGCCTCCTCCCTGCACCCCCTAAAAAAACCCCAACAAACAAATACAAACCCAAACCACAAAACTATTGGGCTGTAGAACTGGCAGTCATATTTTAAACTGCTGCCACTAGATTCACTGGAACACATTAGAAAGAAAGATTGGCTGCAAACAGTCCCAACAGCGTGAACCGGGATTTCTGCAAGAAAATAACTACAACTTACATCAGCCCAGGACAGGACTGGAATTCACAACATGAACATCTTGATTTAACACATGATAATGTCAGTGATCTTAATCACCATGCTCAAGCCAAAACTGCCCTTCTCCTTCTGTGCATGACACAGAAAAAGGCACAACAATATGACACGGACAGAAAAGGAATTTCCATCCATATTGCCCTGACACCCTCAGATCTGCAGAGCAGGCAGGATATGGAAGGATAGCCAGTTTGGCTTTCCTTGGGCATGAAGAATAGGTGAAGCTTAGCTGCAGCCCACATCCCACCCCAGCACCATCAGGGCTCACCAGCCCTCCCTTGCCTGGTCCCAGCAGATGCCCCCATGCTGCCAGCAGCTCCTGCACTCACTCACAGCCATACACAGAGCCGTTGCAGGGAAGGCCCTGTCCTCCAGCAGCAATGCCTTCTGCACTCTGGTTCTGAGGGCTGGCAGCTCTCGCAGAGATGCGTTTCCCTGTTCTGCAGCACCATCTTGCAGCAAGAGGGAGGAAAGCACCTTTTGCAGACAGCATAGAGAGGTGGACCTGAAGGACGTGGCAGACTGGGCTGCAGATGCAACCGGGAGTAAAACATACACTAGATCAAAGATTTTGGTTAGAGGTGGAGAGTTACAGCTTCTAGCATCCTCAACAAACCCCAGCATCAGTGCTCTGTTTCAACTGAACTTGGGAATTGTTTGGAGGATTCAGTATTCTGTTCAACTCTTCTGCTCTCAGACCCTTTTCTACCTACCTCCCTTGCCTGTGGCTGCTTTCCAACCAACTAAAGCCAAGATATCTGCTATATTCTCTGCTTAAACCTCCCTGTGAGCACTGCTCCCAGCACAGCCCTATGGCAGCCACCAACCTGCCCCACATCAGCACAGCCACATCTATGGCAGGAAGGAAACAAGTGTGACTCTTCCACACAAAGGCAGCACCAGGAGTCTAAAATGTATATATATCTCCACAGCCTCTAAAATGTTGTTCCCTAATTTTTGTCCCAAATTTTCCATGCTCCCTCCTACACAGTTTTAGAGTATTGAGAAGAGCAAAGGATGTGACCAAAACCGTAGCAGCAACAGCAAAATGACCTGTTACACTCTTCTGCCTCCCACTGCTTAGGCACTATCAGGCATGATGAGAATGAAGAGAGGAAACAGAGAACGTGGAAGTGTCTGCTTCAGGTTTCCAGTTTGCTTGCCAACACTCTTAGTTAGGTCTCCTCACTTTTAGAGAAGAACCTGGCTTCTTCCTGTCAGTACTTATCTGGATTTCTTGGAAAACTCTGCAAGTAACAGCAGAGGAAGTGCAAGTACTTAAAACAGAAAGAATATTAATTCAGAACCACCAAAAAATGGCCAATAGGCTCTGAAACAGTGGAGACTTGATATTAACTTTGACTGAGCTTTAAGTGAGTATTTCAAGAGTCTTTCTAGTAAAATAAATTAAAATTTCAGGAAAGTTACACTCGGACTACTTGTGTCTTTAGTTTTGAGGCTAATTGCACTTTTTAATGAGAAAAATAATCCAAACGGACCATAACTACCTATCACCAACACATCAGCTGCTTTAATTCTGTAGTAAAAGAGAAGCAGAGCAGCATGCAGTTGGGAAAGAGGGCAAAGCTTTACTCTGCACACTGCAGGGTATATTTCCCTTTTCTGTCAGTCAGCAGGAATCACTTTCAG
Organism: Galbula dea; assembly: GCA_013399015.1. Taxonomy (NCBI): domain Eukaryota; kingdom Metazoa; phylum Chordata; class Aves; order Piciformes; family Galbulidae; genus Galbula; species Galbula dea. The sequence continues at coordinate 2,527,867 of VWZX01004555.1, read as the reverse complement.
GGTACACTGTCTACAGTTTTGTGTCAGTCAGGTTTTAGTGTACATAAAAATTTATTTCCATTAACGAAAAAAAACTGAGATCTTAGCCACAGAAGGGCTGAGAACAGCCACCACATTGTGTGTTGGCTTTCCTAGGCAAAGCTTCTCCTGCTTTGGCAACACCAACTTTTCCCACAAAGCCACAGCTGGGATTTGTACACAGCAGTGGGAAAAGAGTATAAACTGTTTCTAATCTCACTGGGTTGCACAGGCCACAGATTATGGTTGGGATTACCAGAATTATGTACATTTTCTCATAGTATTGTTGGGGGGGGGAGTGTTTCTGTGTTGTCTTTATTCACAGACTCTCTTGTATTCTGAGCTCTGAGTGCAGCTCCCAGATCTGCTTCAGTCTTTCCTGATATCCATAGTGTTCCTCCTGCTCCCATCCCTGCAGTGCCTTGTTGTTTTCACTTGAAGGCAACCTTGCACCACACATGTCTATATGCAGAACCAGGTTGGGAAAGCACGGCAGCTGCTTCACCCAACAGGTATCTCTCCACTCCTCAGGGGAAGAGAGGCTCAGCTTGAAACACAGCAGAGGAATACCTGAATTGTCTTCGCAAGGTTTGATTCATCAATATTTACACTCTACTGACTTTTCATTTAGCTCTAAATGTGATTTTACTATTCTCCATAAAGTGCAGGAAAGAGTCAACCTGCAGCTGGGTGGGGAGCACAAGTGTCCCTGGATGATGCTTTGGCACTCACCACTGATTCTGGCTCTTCACCAAAAGCATCAACTGTGACCACAATTAATAGCAGGGACAGAGCAAGAGCTCGATTTTGAGCTAGGACAGAACAAGCTGGAAAGTATGTAGATAAGAATGATACTTCCTAATCAGCTGTCCCCAAGGAATTTTATCCTCGGATATTCGGGGAGCCAGTTATCTCAGCCATTAGTGAACTTGTGAGGGACAGGTGAGATACCAGCAGACGGGCAAAGGGCAAAGGTAGCTTCCTTCGTCAAAAGCAGGGGACAGGAGGAACCAGGCAATTATAGACCTATCTGCTTAACTGTGATGCCAGGAAAAACATCAGGAGAAATAAGTAGCTGAAAAAAATCCAAGACAAAGAGCAAGACCCATGGACTGATCAATAGCAAGTGGTACAACATGGTAATGTGTTCTATGCAGAGAAGAAGAGTACAAGGACATGCAACATAGAAAAGTTTAAGGGCTCTAAACATCTTTTCCATTATTTCAGTGAACAGACATATTGATAGGTGATGTATATCCACTTCTTGACACTACTTTGGAAAGAACAACCAATAACATTACTGTGCATTAAGCTACACTTATGAAAGCACTCTTCAAAGCAGAGCAGTATTTAACATTTTCTTCTTTTCCTTCTGCTCAAAATGACCATCTGGCAACAGAGTTTCTGGAACAGAGCCTGTTCTCTGGTTTCTGCTTGTGGACAAATCTGTGCCAGCTTCCAGCAGTTCTTGTGATTTAGGGATGCAGAACATAGTTCTCTTCTGAAACATACATGGGCTTGAAGTCAAATTCAGATACTGAAAAGATCTTGTGTGAAGAAAGCTGTGGGTTGCAATACAGTTTCCTCTATGTGCATGCATTATGTCAAACTAGAAAGATTTACATCCCTTTCCAGGCAGTCTTAGGCTAAGTGGTAAATTTTGTGTATCATCCACAACTACTTTATTTGGCCTAAGCTACCCCCATCAAACCTGTCTGATTTTTCCTTAAAAACTTCTAGGAACTTTCATTTGAAACCACAGAATGCAAGATCCTCCTCAGACAGAGCAAGCACAATTATGGTCAATTACTTTATCGTTTTCTTTTTTGAATTTTTTTTTTTTTAAAGAAAAAGTCAAACCCAAAATCAAACTGCAAACAGCTAAGAGGTCTTAGGGACAAAACCTCCCATTTCAAGAGGATGTGGTAGTCTGAGTCTGGGAAGACAATGTAGATTAATGCTAAAAGAAGAACAATTCTCTCTGTGTGTTGGTCTGTGTTTGTTTTAGAAGCCTCCTCTGAAGCATTACAGAACTAGTGCCTATGCTCAGCTGACATTGCCTACACAGGGCACTGGAGACACAGCAAGAAAAAGGAAAAAAGTCTCATCTCATGACCTGCCCTGCCTCTGTAACTATCTGGTCCCAATTGCACCTGGTCTGCGGGCATAACATATAAGGAAATGAAATTTAAGACCCTCCTCAGAAACTCCAGGCCAAACTTCTAATCTTTTTTCCAAATGTCCCAGCACACTGGCAACAAAGCTTTGAAACATGGCCATGTCCATCTGGGGCACAGGAGCAGGGGAGAAGCTGCACAGGCAACACTGAGAGAGAGCATCAACACAAGGGGGGAGCCAGGCTCTCCAGGCGGAGGGTCATCACAGGACTAAGCAGAGGACAGGCATGCGGCTTCCTGAGGAATGCCACCAGCCTGCTGTTTCTCTGGAAAGTCTCCAGGAAACTATCACTGAATAAGCCTTTTTTCTTAAAGGTCTCATCTTTCTGGGCATAAAATTTGTGAGAATGGACTTAAAGCATGTTATAAATGGATTAAAAATATATTGACATTTATTGCTTGGAGACAAAACGTGGCTAAACCGTATTGCCAAGGAAAGAAGCTAATATCTAAGTAGGGGAAAAGATGAAGGCAGTCTCTTTGCCTTTTCAAACAGAATGAAATACAAAAATTAACATCAAAACCCATGAGAAATTAATTACTTTTTAAAATTCCTTTCAGCTACAATAGTCCCAGCTTTTATTTCCATTTATTAGATCTACTAAAGTAGAAGGCCTGAGGAAAAATGTTAAAATCATCAAATCACGTTGCTTTTTTTACAGCAGACTAGAAGGCTGTCCACAGCTGTCACTGAAATTTTTACCTATGATTCACATCTTTCCTTTTAGGAAATTGCCACATTAGAAGCCAGCCCAAAAGAAAAAAATTAGTGGCTGCCAATAAGACAAAGTAATATTGCAAAGTGTTTACATCGGTATTTTGTGAGGGCTGTTATATCAGGTTTACATCCTAGTCTGGACCATGTTGGTGTGCAAGTGCAGCATAAACATAAAGGACAGATCTTGCTCCAAAGACCCTCCTATCAGCAGCTAGGAAATGGACAGGGTCTTGTTGCTGTTTTGCAGGTGAAGCAGAGCCAGATTTGGATCCCTGCAGTGAGGTTCCTGCTTAGCTGCTACAATTAGCATGGCTCTAGGTCCGGGAGAGGCACTGGGAGCACTGCCCAGGAGCCACTAGTGCCACACCATAGAAGCCCAGACCTGTTGTCTAACTCAGACCCCTCAGTGGGCTGTTTGTATGGAGCCTGGACCAAGCCTGCAAAAGACTGAGGAGCAGAACCAGATATCCTGAGAGCCATTCCAGGGTTCAAAATATAAGCTGAGTTTTCCTTGTAATGACAGAGAGGAAAACTTCATGTCATTTTTAGTAACCCTGAAAGATTTTTTGCAATGGTTCTTGATACATGGTAAGCTGAGATTACACCTTGCTTATCTTCCTGTTGGTGGTAGGTCTGTCAGGCTTTTGTATTTTTTAGCAGCCAGCTAAGCAAGCTGCTTCTGGTGGATAGATGTGTTTCCCAGCATAGAGACATTCTGCTATGAGAATATAGAAGGTCTACTGAGATAACAACAGCATCAGAAGCACGTGTTTCTCAGATATGGGACAGCCACTCAACCTACTCAAACTAGCTAATGCCACTTGCAAAGTGGAACTAGTATACAGTATCCTGACTGACTCACCTTCAAAGGCTTGTATATTTTAATGGTAAATCCTTCTCCTTGATTTCCATTTTTCCTCTGGGAAAGTTGCTAGTTATAAATATTTCAATTCACAAAAGATCCACCTAAATTCCTGTACACCTATATCCCTGTACACCTATATGTGTGTGGCTCCTAGACCCGGTTGTGGAGAAAATAAGGCACTGAGCTGGCTTTTTAACCACTTCTCAAATGCTTGCCACTGCCTATGGTTGCAGACATGACCACATCCTGCCAAACAGTAAATAAAGACTACTCCTCCCTCTGAAATTAATAGCAGCTTGTTTTGCCTCCCTGCCAGACAGGCTGTAATCTAATCACACACCCTGTAACTTTGCCCAGCAACCACTCCTTCCCTTCTACTGCCACATCACATCAGGGATTTCTCGGCACCCATACATAGGTACATAGGGCTAGGACTTGCTCTGCAGCACATCCAGAGGCGGCTTTCCTTACACTTATCTATAGAGGCTGAAAAAAAGAGGAGAAAGTGTGCGAGGGGTGTGGGATCACAAACACTAACACAGGGTTACCCAACTGCAAAGCAGAGGGATGGTATTTGTCAGGAAACCTTGATACATAGTCTTCTTTCCTCCCAGGTAAGCAATAGCAATAGCTCTAGCCCAGCGGTAGCTGTTGAACAGCAGCATATGGGTATTGAGCTGTTCACAGCCTACAGATCTCTCCACTGTGGGTGCACTCTGTTTATAGATCTATAGGGGACTCCTGATGGTAAAACTCATAGCTGGTTTTAGCAGATAACAAAAGCCAAATGTGAGAGCTAAGGAACTCCAGCAAGGCATTCATATCAAAGAGATAGGGACGGACTGCCTGACTATGATGGTTCTGGCTAAAAAGAAAGGAAATAAAGATAGAGAAGCAGAGAAGGAGAGGAACTAGAGCTTGAGGAAAGGTTAGCTAGTTGTGCTATTTCAGTTCAGTTTGTTTGGGAGAAGACAACTAATACAATGAGTTTATCCAGTCGGCAAGCTGGAAGTCCTGGACAAACATCCAGGAGGTGTAGGCCAGTACATGTTTGTGGGTGTCCCTGATCTCACATGAACTGCATCACTTCTCCAGGAGATGTAGAAGCAGCCAAGTCAGATGGCAAGCAGCCAGCCAGAGATTAAGTATCCAGAGCAAGATCTGCTGCAGGCCTTGCTTTCACATAAGCAGGCACACATTTACCTAGGTGTATCAGAATATAGGCACATAGCTATAAGGGGGCTTACCAGTGCCAAGGGCAGTTCCTCAAAAGGCTTTGACAGAAGAGCAGGGCAGGCATAGATAGAGGTTACTCCCTTCCTATAATTTCCTAGACTGTTGTATGCATGCTTAAAAAGAAAACAAAACAACTATTCTGCTGACTCCTCCTAAACCTGGCTGCAGGGAATATGCTCCAAGCACTGGTGTTCTCCATAGAGACCGGTTCACCAACAATTCCTCTGATATCCACACCCCAAATAGCTCCTATCTGTCTGTGGATCTTACCCAGCTCTAACATTCTGCCCTTCTGCCCAGCACATCTCTCTAACTAGCTTTATTCTGACATCATTGTTCACCTTTTGGATCCACTAAATCCAAAGCAGAATGTTTGATAAGCCAAATAAGAGAAACTAAAAACCTCCCTTCCATGGAGAACCTGCCCAGCCTGTATTTCACCTGATTAAAACAGTAAGTCACAGATCTATGTACAGACAGATAACAGAGCTCATTACCTGCTGAAATCAAGCAGGAGCACAAGATGCTTCACTATATTAAAAAAGGAAAGAAGTTGTAAGTTTGCTCTGCAAATATGTCAGCTACTTGGACGTGCCAGCTGTGCTTTGGCCACAGACAGTCTACAATCTACCAGCCGTGTCAGATGTCCCATTCCCTCAAGTCTGCAGAGCTCAGAGAAAAGAGAATCCAGACAGTTCTTTATCTTGGTGACAACTTTATTTTCTGAAATCAGTTGGGAACAACATGTTCAGCTATTGCCAAAAAAAAATCACCAACAGCTACTGGCATCATCAGCCCTTGGGTTACATGGTTACCCAAGTGGCAAAAGGGATGACAGATTCATATTAATTCCAGTCAGCAAATGGATTATAAATACTCCCCCAGCCAGCTGCCACCTGATAGTACTGTCCTTGAGTCCTCCCATTGTGGAAGGGAGTTGTCAACTCTAAATTTACCCACCAGAATGTATTGTATAAAAAGTACTACTCTGTGATCCTTGGTAGACGCTTGTGCCATAGCTCAGCATGGATTAGACTAGAAACTGCTAGTTCCGTCAAGCAGACAGGCATCTCACTATTGCTTATCTCTAGGCTTCAATGGCAGAAAGGAGAGAAGGATGGGTTTGACAGGATGCGTTGCTGCATTGGCCATGCAATTGTCACAGCACTCCCATCAAGTTTGAGTTAATAAAGTGATCAAAAGCTAGGCCCACCTGACACCTTTCCGATGAGGTAACAGCTTCTATTCCTAAGGATAGCCTTTCTCATCAGAAAAATGTACCACCACAACTGGTGTAAGTAAACCCACTCCAAAGATGGGGCATCCAAAACCAACACAGCTGATACAAAGCAGACTGAAATAGTATTCCCTGTAAAAAGCAGTGAGCAGGATGCTAGAAGTTTGTACAAATGGACTATCCACTTGAAGAACCATAATTAGATGGGTTTAAGTTTTACAAAACAGAAAGTAAACAAAAAGAAAGCAGAGGAGCTCCACTTTTTCTAGCTTCAGAACAGTCCTCATGTCTGCAAATTGAGCAGATGCACATGCTAGCAGCACCTCTCTGCAGTATATTTTCTCACCCAAAATAAAACCTGTCTGCCTGAGTGTGAGGACAGTTTGCAGATAATCAGTTCAGGGCACTTATCTAGAGTAAATCCATTTGTTTTCTTGTTGCTTGTTCATACACAAAATCTTTCCAAGTTCATCATCTGGAGAGAACATCTCATCTTTGCTGCTCAGTTCGACAAAGGCTGGGACTTACATGGCTCTTGGGGGCTGCATGACATTTTCCTCTGCCTTAGGCTTTTTCTGATTTCATGCCCAGGTTCTTCTATAAAGGTGAACGCTTAGCCTCTCCGGCAGCAGCAAGAGCCTTCTGCACACCATCTGTACCCACAGCCTAGGTACCCTCCATCCCTTAAACCTTGCAAGTCCTGGGGGCTCCCAGGCAGAGCTGCTGGTACCACAAGATGGCACTCGGCCACAGAGTGAGGGACAGCAGCCCAACAACCCAGTGGCTGCTTCTAGACAAAGCAGGCTCTGCTACTTAATGGAGACTTGCCCCATATTTCCATTATTTTCACCTGCTAAGCACTTTTGAGTGGTTGAGCCAAAACTGTACCTGCCCACTCTCTGGAAAACATAAGGAGAGAGCAAGCTTGGAAAACAATGCATCACAAATATCCTAAGGACCTTTGTTTTGAGAAACTCTAGCACACCTCTGTGTTTAGGAAAAGATTTGGCCTTGGGTCTTTGTACCTGGAACAGGCACTTTTGCCACCTACATGAGAATCACTCTAAATGTAGCCAAGCTATACGCTCTGCTAAATGGCAGTTTCTCTGTGCTTTCTGCATACTTGGAAGATTGTAGCATCTTTTAACACCAAAAGTACCTTTAGCTCACACTGCAACTATCTCACATGGGATACCCCAAATCAGTGGAGACTTTTGACCTCAAACTCTGCACCTTGAATTCTTCAGGCAGCAAGGGTAAAGCTTCTTACCCCTGGATTATTTCCCCACGCCTTACACAGGATAGGCAAAGACAGAACCACTCATACTTCCAAAGTACTTAGACATCCCTGAAATGAAAGAGGAGCTGAAAATCTCCATCTCTGTGGTTTAGCAGCTTGCTGTGGAACAAGGCCTGGAGCTCAACAGGAGGGATAATACTAAATATTGAATAACTGTGTTGCACAAGCACTGTGCATCCTTTGCACTTGTGAGGCAGACAATTTAAAGGAAAAAACAAAGCTTAAATAAAGCCAAAATTTCAATGTGGAATATACACAACAGAGAGTCATATCCTGAGTGCCAATTTCCTGACCTCGCAGTTTGCGCAACATCTTTTTTGCCTTATTTTTGCTCATATGAAATACATATAAAAAGTAATTCAGACTCCTGTCAGTCTTTTCCAAAGTGCAGATTTACTCCAGGGGTTCTGGAGCTTCTAATAACAATAAAAATATATACAGTCAGTATCATTTACTCAAATCAAAATGTAGAGTAGAAATCTGCATCGGAAGACATTTTATCTTGCTGGAACTTCAATTCAGCTAATGCTAATGAATCATTCAAAATAAATGCAGTGGGAATGAGAACAGTCAACGAAGCAAACAGATCTACTCTATTTCAATTATATCTCCACCATGGAATTACACCAGCAGTGATGAGTCCATTACCTCCTCCTGCAAAACACCTAAAATCTCAGCACTAACGGAGCCAAGGATCAAACTGACAGAGGTTTCATGTTCTTGATGAAATTTAAGTTCCAAACACAGGAGAAACTTGGTCATTTTCTGCTCCATTTTGCCACGATTTCCATCATCTTAAGTGCAGAGCACTTCTTGAATGTGAACTACTGGATCAGGTTCATATTTTGTAAATATTATTATTATTTTATGAACTTTGACATCAATGAGACCAAAGCTAAGGGGGTTGGAATATGACACAATAGTTTTGAGGTTGGCTGTTATTTGTCCATTTTTTTAAAAGTGGGGAGGAAGAAGGAAAAGGATAGTTTAGAATTGTGGTTAAACACATTTTTTTTCTTTAGAGGCATTTAGGATTTTGCCTTTGCTTTGTTTATTCATCTTTGGGACTAAGTAAAGTCATATTTTTAAACATAGGACATCCCTCTCTTCCTTTTTAAATACTGAATTTCTAAGAGTTACCCTAGACAAAGATCTGATGCTTGGAGTCAAATGCATTTTTCAGAGTGTTTTGTTGTGACCTAAGAAGGTATTTATTTTTTCAGGCATTCCATTTGGATGTACCTATTTTCACTTTCCAAGAGTGGTTCAGTTTTGTGACTTTTTTTTTTAAATCACAATATGTAATAGAGTTCCTAGTCTGGGTCTCAATTCTGTTATGATACTTCAAACACATGAGTGATTCTTGTAATTCAGATATTTAAAATTTGACCCACACTTCAGGATCTTAGAGAATCAGGGCTTACATAACTCTTTGTTTCTCTTTTGGGGGTTTACTGTCTTTTTACTTTTCCTAAAAATAATCCAGTTCCTATGCACACAAAGCAAGTGCACGTTTCCACCCAAGCATGTTTGGACACCATGAGTGGTGAAGATCAGAGCCCTGGCTGATAGCAGAGATGCACCTCTTCTCTCCAGGATGGACTCTGCTAAACGGGAAGACTGGAAGCCATAGGACAGCTAGTCTGAACTACTCATATGACAGTAGTGAGGGACACAACTTCTACTAGAGACAGCGAAGGAAAAAAGCCTCAAGAAACTTCAAGATAGAGATTCCCACCTCCCCAGGCTGGCTGTGCATAAAATGTGTTTCCAAATCCAAGGAGCTGCAGTGAGGATCCTGGAGGTTTCAGTCCCTTGTGCAGGCACAGCACCGAGTATCTCTCAGCTGGAACTGGAGTTTGGGAGTGCATTGGCCAAGTGAGTGCCCGAGGCACAGAGGGGCTGTGCTCGGGAGGCTTGGAGGTTTGGAGTGGAGAAGATATGTGGGAAGAAGTAATGTCTCTTAGCCTGACAGCTCAGAGACAGCCAGATGTTTTCTTCATTATGGAAAAAAACTGTTGGTGCCTCTTTGCCCAGAGAAGCACTGGAGGAGGAAATATCCTCTTGAGCTCTGGTCAGAGCTGCATGTTAAAACTGCAATGGGCCAGGGTCAAAAAAACCCAGAAACGGCAGGAAGGCATCTCTCTGACTCCAGCTCTAACATTTAGTGCGAAGGTCCCCAGAAAGACAAATTGCCTCCCCAGGGATCTTTTCCCAAATCACTGTCACAGACAGTTGGAGAGACAGGGCCTGAAAACTGAGCCTAAGTTATGTTTCTCCAACATCCCCTACCAGAGCTCCATTGTCCCTCCAGCTGCAGCAGGTGCTGCCCCAGGAATACATAACCCTGGAGCTGCATAGTTTTAGAGACATGCAGCCCTGGGGTTTCAAGGAAACTGAGCAGACCAATAGCTCAACCAGGGGCTGCAGACCCCTGTCCTGACTTACAAAAGCAGCACTGAAGGAACCTTGCTGCCTTGCTAGCTCCAAACACCCCTGTTCACCCCAAGACCCTGGCTTAATACTATGATGCAAACTAGAAGGTACTTAAGAGCGAGACCCAAAGGCTGGGTTTTTCAGACACGCTGGGTAACATTTCCAGGTCTTCCTTTCTCTCCTTGCATCCCACAGAGGCTCTAGTGCCCCTCTTAGCCAGAACATCTCAAGGGGCTGCAGGATACAGCTAGCTCCTTCCCTCGGGCTGCCCTGGGGCTCCCTGTGGGCAGCACCTTGGGATTCATCCCTCCACACGGACCCTCCTTCCCAAAAGTAGCGTGGCATTGACCCCGGCCAGCTCCTTTCACTAATTTCAGCTTTCAGGCACAAAAGATAAGGTGCAATTAAAAACTAAAAGTAATCCCCAAGAACCGCCCAGGAAAAAGAAGTTGCATAAAAGGTAAGGAAACGCCAACAGCTAACCCCAGAATCCTCCAATTTCTATATGAAATAAATCCTCACCGTGAAATAAAAGGGGGCTTAACGTTTCATGCATTTCACTTGGATTTTTTTGTTATTGTTGTTCTTTAATTGACAAATAGAACAGGCGAGAGGCGGCTGGACTCGGGAACGGGCAGCAAATCCCACAGGGTAGACAGGGAGCAAGGCAAGCACTGAGGCACCACCGGGAATTCTCCCTCCTTTCCTCCCTTTCTTCTTTTCCCAGTATTGCTGGAGCTCCACGAAAAAGAAAAAAACCGGCTGCCGTTTAAGTGGTGCTTTTCCATCTACCTCTGAAAAATGGGCTGAGAATTAATGAAGGATTTGGGGAGGAAATGCAGATCTGGTTTTAATTTTGAGACCTTCCCTTGAAATTTAAATAGAGACTTGTGAAGATATCAGAAACTTGGAAATTTCACCAAGGGGGGGGGGGAATTTAAAAACCCAAAGCCTAGAAAAAATTTTACAAGATGCTTTTTTCTTACCACTCTTTTCTTCTTGACATACACTTGAAATATACCGTATTTCATGTTCGATGAATTGTATATTCATCAGGCTAATGAAAACACTTTCCCACGACTATATTTGCCAGTTTCTCGTGTATTTGAATTTTGTATGGGTTTCTTCCCAACCTTTTTTCCCTCTGCAAAGCAATCCGCAGGAGCACTCGAAGTTTTAAGGAGAGGACGCAAAACTGGGACACTCCGGAGAAACCGACCCACTCCTCTTCAGACCACCACGAAACCTAACGACGGATAATTTATCTGCTTCGAGAAGAACGCCTCAAAGGCTCGATCTGGTTCCCGGGGACGAGCAGTCCGGGAGCACCTCGGGGGCGGGCAGTGCCCCGAACACCCCCCGGGCCCGGGCGCGTACCCCCCGGACTGCCCGGAGCCCCTGCTCCCGGGGCCTTCGTTTGCGGAGCTCAGGAGTGGGAAAGGGGAAACTGGTTCCGCCAAACCTGCGTGTCTTAGAGCAAAAATATGGGTTCCGGGGTTATTTCCCCATCCTCCTCCCCCCGCCCCACCTTTTTTTTGTTAGTTTTGTTTGGGTTTTTTTGAGTTTAGGTTCTTTATGTTCGTTAGGGTTTTTAGAAGGGCGTTGTTCGTTTGTTTTTGGTGGTTTTAAATGTTGTGTTACTACCTGGCAGAGGCCTGGCACTCCCGCCAGCATCTGCAGCCACCCTGGCGGGAGGGATTTTGCAGGACACGGGTGATGAGGTCGGTGCCGTCCCGCCCATGCCTCCACCGGGACAGCTCCACTGGGTCACGGCAAGTGCCGGAGAAGAAATGGGCCCCTCCCGGGAAGCTGTCTTCCTGGTGCGGGAGAAAAAGGGAGAAACTGCAAAGCCACCCGACCCGACATGGATTCCTCCCTCGTCCTGCATCTTGCCCTCGGGGCAGCCGATTTCATGCATCTCCGGTCGTGGGTCAGGGGCTGGGCCCTAGGACCAGAGCCGGGAGACGCTGGAGCAAAGGTGGGGGTCAGGGCCTGTAACTCTACTCGTCAGGTTTCATCCTCCCACCCGTCCCGGTGGAGAAGATCCCCTCGGCAAGGGACTCTCCCAGAGGGTCCAGGCTGGATCCCGCTGCAGGGAGCCCCGAGGGGACCCGCACCCGACGGGTCTGAGAGCCGGTATCCCCGGGCGGGACAGTGGCTGGGACGGCTGCCGGTCCCTCAACTCCCCGGGGGCAGGGGAATCGCTTTTTAAAGACAAAGCCTAAACACCGTCTCATGTTAAATAAGGCTGCCCCCGACCTCCTCCTCCAGGCTGTGCTCCCCTTCTCCGCGCTACGCAGCCAAGGGCAGACCGAGGTTTCGGGGCGGGGACCAGGGCCCCTCTGCTGCGTCCCTGCCGCTCCCCCTACCCCATAGCACACACACCCCACACACACACACACCCCCACGGGCCCCCGAGGAGCGCAAAGCGCGCAGGTTGACATCGCAAGATGGATCGGATTTGCACGGCCAGCAGGAAGTATCCTAGAAGTCAGACCTTTATCTCCTCTGGAAAACATCCTGCGGACAGACAAGCTGCAAACACCCTGAAATCCTTGCGGCGGTTTCAGGCTCCCCAGCCAAGTGCTGCTTCCATTCCCGCTGGAGCCGGTGGGAACCTTTCCGCCCAAGGGAGGGAGATAGGGCCAAAGCTCCGAGGGAGAGAGCTGAGCAGCCCTCGCAGTGTCTGGAAGGTATTTCGTTTTCAAAACAGTTTTCTTGACCATCACTAGGCACCTGCCTACCGGATGCCTGTGTCAAACCGTTGTTGAATTTACTAAATGTGAAGGTCTCTTCTGTTGCTTAATTTTCCCGTCCCTAAAACAACCATATTGCCTCTGCCCTGTGCGCGCTCCTCTTGGAACCGTAACGAACAATCGCTGTTGTAATTAACTGGCCTCGTTCAAAGGCTTTTGCTGGAGCGCAGGACACCGGCGGGTCCCGGAGCCGGCGTTAGGGAAACGATCGCGGCAGTACCACCCGGCTTCTGGGAGAGGGGCGGCGGGGAGGACGGCGAAATCAGCACGGTTACAGACAGAAAAACTTATATGCAGAGGAAAAGTAAACTTTTGATTTATCTAACCGACTCCCAGCTTACGCTTCAGCTGGGAGGCGTGGAACCCACCACCAGCGCCCGAGGGGAGAGAGCTAGCTTAATTGTCAGATTTCAGGCACGAAGCCCAGGGCAGGAAAGGAAAATCCAGAGTGGCATTTGCTACCCCAGTCCTTCTTCCCAGCTCACCCAGCCCGAGTCACTGACGGACGCGGAAAGCGGCGACCAAGCCAGCACCGTGGCCTGCCTGGAAAGCGGCTCTTGGGGTACCAAAACCGAAACAACACCGGACAGTCTTGTTCCAGACTTTGTCTAAACTGTCCTGAAACAAGGGAGAGACCTTTCAGTGCTTTCTGCCTGCTGCATTCGCGTGCTGTGCCCTGACAGCATCCTACCTTCCCGCACGAGCACCCTCTGGCCAATTGGCACAGAGGGAAAGGGCCCGATGCTCCCCGGAGCGCAGCGAGCTGGGACACGGCAGCGGAGCTGCCATATCGCACCTGCCGCGCCACGAACGGCGGGGCTGTCCCGGAGGACCTCCCTCCCCGCTCCGACGCCTCAGTCCCGACCGCCGGGCCAAGGAGAGGCCCCTTGCCAGGGCTGCATCCGCCTTAAGGTCAAAACCTCCTTTTCCTTCCCTACGCAGTGCCCAAGGACCAGGAGACCAGGGCCAAGCAGCAGAGCTACTCTCCCCGCAAGCAGCCCCTGCTCGGGGAGCAGAGCGGAACGGCAAGGAAAGGCCCCGGCAGGGCATGGAAGAGTCGGGAAAAAGCAAAGAATGCAAAAAAAAAAAAAAAAAAAAAAAAAAAAAAAAAAAAGACAAACAACAACCACAAACAAAACGGGGGGAGGAAAAAATAAATAAAGGAATGAAAAAATAACGGAAACAAGGAAGAAAAAAAAAATAAAAAGGGAGAAGGTATCCACCGGAGCAGAGTGGAGTGCCTGGACAGCTCCGAAGCCAGTTTTCCCTGCAGAAATGCAGAGGGGTGAAAGCAAACCCTTCCCCGGCCCCATCCACCTCCCACGCCGGATCCTGAGGCTCCCCCCACACCCTCCGGAATGGCCGAGGGGACCCCGCCACGCACAGCGGACTAGCTATCATGCCCGAAGAATTTATTCAAACAGGGGCGGCCGGTTTTGTAACATCCCTTTCCAATAGTTTGAAAGAAATAAATGGCCAAAAGAACTTGGAGAGCCCTCGGGGACCCGCAGAGGTCCTGAGGTTCCAGCGGCTCCTGTCGCCCACGATGGGAACCGTGAGATTGGCACTAGTTCTCGCAAGGAAACCCTAATAGGCTATTTCTAGACTACTGGCTCTTAACAAATCTATAGCACCTGAAGTGTTAGCACTCAATTAGTGACAAGGTTTCAAACCCTGGCGTTACTAGTGAGGTATAAACAGTCCTCCGCAGATAGCCGGGAATTAGAGCGGGAGGGGGCTCTGGACATCTTAATCGACTTGGATTAAGAGGAAAACTTTTTCAAAAGGCCCCACCTCTCTCTAAACAGTCCGAGGTGTCGAAAGCTCAGGGGAAGAGAGGATGTGCTCTCCGAAGCTAATTGCGGGGTTGCCATTTATGTTTGTTTTCAACAAGAAAAGATTTTTAAAACAAAATCAAAAAACCACCAACAACGAATAGCTTTTAGCGAACCTGGACAGAGGCAACGAGCGGGTATAGAAGACAACCTTCGACTGCCAAGGTCTTTTCTGGGAGGCCAAGCTTAATCCCAGGAGAGAAACCCTCAACCCCGCACTTTCCCCTGTCAGCCTGGAACATAGCAGGGGCTTTGCTCACCCTGTCTCCCCATGGACATCCACAGGCCCCAGGTCCCGGCTGGATGGGTGGGCTGGAGAAGGTGTTTCGGGACGCTCCTCCTGGATCCTGTGTCCCTTTTCTCTTTTTTTCGGGGGGGGGGGGGGTGTGGGGGTGGTGTTATTTAAACCCCAGTCTAATTTCACACACGCTGGTCTGCAATCAAAAGTGATCGGACAGAGGACAAAAGCGGTGTGGGAGTGATGTCTCCTCTCCACCCCCGCCCCGAGAGGCCACCCCCGGCTGGGCAGAATGGGGACAGAGCTGCGGCCTCTGAGGGCTACCAGCAGGATTCAGAGCTGGCTGAACTGGTAGCTTTCGTTCCCACTGCTCGGCTACGCTCGGCCGAGACCCCGTTTGCAGTCGGAGGCTGACTTCAGAGGATTGCGGGAGAGCAGCAGTGAAGGGGACGGGAGAAACGGGTGCTGAGCCCCGACCCGGAAAGTCCGTGAGCTGCAGTATGTCAGTAACTTGTTCATCAATCAGCCGGACACAGAGCAGACCTGGCCTCTCTTTGCCGAATGTTTGCTTTTTCACCAATTATTGCGGCCCTGCAGCTCTTTTTGTTGATACAGTAGTTCTAAAAAGTGCTAATGTTCATTTATCAGGGGGCCGAGCCCAGGACTCCCACTAGTTGTGATTCTTCCAAAAATATAAACACGAAGAGAAGGACTAAGTCTAAAGCCCCCATTTGTTTCTAAACTGCAGTATTAAAAGTGATGCATTGTTGAAGATAAAGCGGAGATAACGCTGTCTGTCTCCAATGAATGTCTCCCCGACGCATTAATGACATTCCAAATGATAGCTCCGGCTTATCGTTCAATTAATCACTTCCACCCTGTGCAGCCGGGCCCACATCGATCGGGAGCCGTCATGTGATTGGGATTTGGAGGAAGCCAGGTCAATCCTCAACTCCGAGGAGACTGCGGGCGCTGAGCCGCCGACGGGACAGTCCCGTCGGGGATGCGCTCCGGGACAGGCCGGACAGCCGCCGGGTCGGGGCCGCTTTCCTCTGCCGGTTCAGCTGGTAGAGGAGGACCTCCGGGGCAGGCACTGCCCTGCGAGCTCGGGGCCTGCCCTTGGAAGGGCGTTTTGGGCCCAGGATAAAGAGAGTACTGGAGTCTGTTTCTCCCATCCCACCAAGGCAGGAGAACCTGCGGCCGCGAGTCTACATTTAGGCGTGTGTGGTTCAAGTCGTTATATTAATATTCATCTAAGCTATCCTGATAAGCTTGTAATAAAAAGGAGGCAACGAGGTTAGAAAGACGTCTGTGGGGCAGCAGGCAAAGAATGCCACAGACACCCGGCAAAATCCCTCTGGTGGCCCCCGTCCTGAGCCGAGCTGCCGAGGCTGCCCCCACCTTCCCCGGGCACTTCACCTTTTCTCCTGCAACCGAGGAAAATCCCCTCAGAGCTCTTTCCCAGGGAAGTCCGCAGGAAGCGCAGCCGCGAAGACAGAGATGGCCACTTGTTCGCCCCCTTCCCCTCATTACATAGCAGTATTTCAGGTCTTCCCGTACACACTAAATCACTCTACAACAGTCATCACAAGATCGGGATCTGGTTGGCGAACAAACCGCTCCCAGGACACCAGCAGACGGATGCGGAATTGCTGCTGCACCGGCCACTGGTGCCCAGCGAGAGCACTAAAGTCACAACATCGCCTACAAAAATATCCTCAAAGCAGTTCCCCAACAGAGAACCTAAGGATTCAGAGACACAAAATCTCGGGGAATAAGTGCAGCAGGTACGCTTAGGAGGCATTAATCCCTGGAGGGCAGCTGCGTGCATGTGCCCATGTTTCCACCCGGGGGTTTTCCTCTTCTGCAGAACGAGGGAGGGTTTGAAAAACTCACCCCTCTACCCATTAAGGCAGAATCGGGCCGAGGGGTCACCCAACTCACCGCATCCCCGTAAAGCTTCTTCGCTAGGCTTCCCGGCCCCGGCCTCATCTCACTCCGCCCGCGGCCGCGCCAGGGCTCTGAGGAGACTAGCCGCCCCCGAGCCTCCCGGGGCAATAGGAGATTTTTTTGTATTTTTTTTTTCCCCCTCGCCCCTCGAAACCAGAAGGTGTAACGTCCATCCTCAACCTGCCATTTCACCGCTAAAGTTTATTTTAGCAACATCAAGCGCGTTAAACTAACGAGCTCCCGTTTCTGCCCCTGCGGGGACCCGGTCGGGACCAGAGCTCACTCCCGGCAGCAGCCCAGCGGCCGGTTGCTTTCACTTGTTCCTGTATAGCCCCCAGGGCCCCTGTATATTTTGCAATACCTTCAACCTGTGTTTAACTTTTTGTTGGTTT
This sequence comes from Galbula dea, assembly GCA_013399015.1. Taxonomy (NCBI): domain Eukaryota; kingdom Metazoa; phylum Chordata; class Aves; order Piciformes; family Galbulidae; genus Galbula; species Galbula dea. The sequence goes on along the minus strand of VWZX01004555.1, from coordinate 2,510,709 downwards.
TTCGTTTGGCAGGTTGGGATTTTTGCCCTTTTCCCACCCCCCACCCCAGACAGTGCTGATCTTTGTTTGAAAGGTTTACAAACAGGCGAAGGGGGAAAGCCAACCCAGCATTTCCCCCCAAAAAACTTGGCCGGTATTGTTCAGGGGCTTTCTCCTATCAGCTAAATTTTGCGATAGTTGTGCTGTTTCAGAATATCCTTATAAACCTTAAGGGCGGGTTTCCCTTTGAGCGCGCCTCACACAACAGTGAACTCTCGTTTTCTAGTTCCTGCGATCGGATATTGCAGAATACTAAACCGAAACCTCCATTCCCTCGCTTTAAAAGGGAAAAAAAAAAAAAAAAA
>VWZX01004555.1:2457088-2510326 GCA_013399015.1 Galbula dea | reverse complement strand
AAAAAAAAAAAGAAAAGAAAAGGGGGGAAAAAAAAAGAAATCAGCACATATTTGGCTGATGGTTTCCTCCCGGCCTGTTTATTTAATCTGACTGTATGATAGATAGCATCAGATAGTGGCTTTGTACACATTAGGCCATTCTAGATTTTCTTTTTTTTTAATGGATCAACAAACTCAGGGGGGAAAAGCTGGACAAATACAGTGCCGCCCCTTTAAATGAGTGGGGATGTTTTTGAGATGTATTACTATATTAGGTGACATGGAACTTTGCATCTCTCATACCATCACTGCAATGTTGGCCAATAGAAAGCTAAAGTCACCCAAAAACTGCCTAGTCCCTCCTTCCTTTCCCTTATGGTCTGGTCCTACCTGCCTCCAGTGCACAAGCCAAGGCTACTCGTGGGAATGCTATGTGCCCCCTTCGTGAGCCCACGTTCCTCCACTGCTCCAGGTTGGCTGCTCCTCACCTACTTTTCCATGACCCTGGGCTCCTGCTCCACTCTCCTCCGCAATGTTTCCTAGCCCTGTGACAACGACACCCTTCTCGGTCAAGGATATTTTGAACCTGGAACAGCATCAGAGCGGCCTGGCCTCCATGGAGCTCTCCTCGCTGTCCTCGCCCTCCTGCATGCTGGCCACCTTCAAGCAGGAGACGTACAGCGCAGAGCCCCCATCCCTCCCCGACCTGCGGGAGGAGCTGCCCGAGACCCCCCCGGCCAAACCAGCCGCCGCCTTCCCCGGCTCTTACTGCCTGAAAAGCTATGTGGAGATGGACTCGGCCAAGGACACCAAGGCGGACAAGAAAGGTAAGATTAGCGGTGATGCTCACCTCCCAGTTGAGAAGAAGGGAGGGCAGGGGGAAAGCGACCTCCGGCTGGGGTCGGGGGGAAGAGGGGACAGTGTGGGGTTGTAGGCGGGAGGCATCGCGCCCAGCCTCGGCTCCGGGAGAGCGAAAGCATCTTTCATCTCCCGCCAGGCCCTGCGCTGACAGACCCACCGGGGACAGCCTCTCGCCGGCCCCAGCCCGGGACAGCCCCGCGCCAAGCCAGGCCGGGTCTGGGACCGCGCTAGCTGCCCGGCGGGACGGGCACAGCATCATGATGGTACGCGAGGTCTCCAGCTTGCCCAGAGGTCCGGAGGCAAATCGACTTGCTAAGTCGCTCTGCTGAGTAGTATGGGACCGTGGGGTGGGATTCGGTACAAAGGCTACCTGCGCTAAATCCAGACTCTCGTGACTCAGATCAGTGCACGGAGCATCTTTGTTCTCAAACAAACAAAAGACACACAGAAAATTGCTAACAAGGTACTTAAAGACGGAGCAGGGACTGTTTTGCTCTCACAGGAGCGGGTCGCCACTATGGTCTGCGGGGCCGGGGCAGGACCAGGGCTCGTTCACGGTGTACANCCCGTTTTCTTTTTCTCTCACCCTTTTTCCTTTGCCCCTTTATTTTGCTGCAGAACTGTGTTCCCTGCACAAGAGCCTGGATCAGGAGAAAAGAGACCTGGAAGATCCTGAGCGCCCCAGACAGAGGAAGAGGAGGAAACCTCGAGTCCTGTTTTCTCAAGCTCAAGTCTACGAACTGGAAAGAAGGTTCAAGCAGCAGAAATACCTCTCGGCTCCAGAGAGAGACCATCTAGCGAACGTCCTAAAGCTTACCTCCACCCAGGTGAAAATTTGGTTCCAGAACCGAAGGTATAAATGCAAAAGGCAGAGACAGGATCAGACCCTCGAAATGGTAGGCATCCCTCCACCCCGGCGGATAGCGGTGCCAGTGCTGGTGCGCGATGGAAAGCCTTGCCTGGGGGAGACCTCTCCCTACAGCTCGCCCTACAATGTCAGCATCAACCCCTATAGCTACAACGCCTACCCCGCATACACCAACTACAACAGCCCAGCTTGCAACGCCAACTACAATTGCAACTACCCCTCCATGCAGACCATGCAGCCCTCGGCGGCCGGCAATAACTTTATGAACTTCAGCGTAGGGGACTTGAACTCGGTGCAGACACCTATGGCTCAGGGGAACACGGGGATCTCCACATTACACGGCATCCGAGCCTGGTAGAGCAGCCTCCGCTCCCAGCCTGCTCCCCTCTGCGGACCACGGCCACCGGCGAGACCACGGGGCCGGAGGGGCTTCGGCCGCGCCTGAGAGCCGGTCTCGGGACTTTTCCAGGCTGCGGGGGTGGGGGGACAAGGACAATGCAGTGTAGCATCCCGGCGGAGTTCCCTGGCGTGACGGCCATTTCCAGAGGGAAGGTCTGCACCGTTCCATGCTATGGCTGCTCAGGGTGAGGGGCCAGGCACTGCCCCCAGTTCCCGACCCCTGCGCCCTGTCCTGGCCCCTTTTCCTACCCCTCCACTGGAATCTCTGCCCTAATAATTCCCCTTCTTCCTTCCCACAAAGCAGTCAGTCATTTTGCTTGACTTATTCCCAACAGCTACCCAATCTTGCAAGATTTTTTTTTTTATTTTCACGCTATACTAATCATTATTGAGACCTACATTTAATTTTTGCACTTCCCCTACGGTCCCCGCTGACGGGCCAGATCAGCGTCTCGCCAGCCCCCAAGACTCCCTCTTGCGAGGACGCTACCTTCGGGCTCCGCTGAGCCCCGCAGGTCCCCGGGGCAGGATCGGGAGCGGGGCTGGGGAGGCTCTCACCAGCGCACGGAGAAGGACAGACCTTCCCAGCCCACTCCACCCCACCCTGGACGAGGAACACAGACACTTCGACCCGCCAGGATCCCCCTAGGGTTAATGCACTAAAACGTGAGTTAGTGTTGAAATGCACTGTCCTCCCCCCTTTGGACGTTTTTCCCCTTGCTGTACAAGCTGATAGAGATCAGCGAGTTGTCATTAAAGAGAGTGCCTTAACCTTGTGTGTACCTGGCGTTCCTTGCGCTGACCGGGTCCTCCCTCAACATACCGCAGGGACGGTGGGTGTTGAGCCCCCCATCCCGGCGGCTCTCACCGCCGGCCTCACTCTGCCCCTGCTCCCTCCAGGGCCCTTTCGCTGCCCGTCCCGTACCCGTCCCTCTCCCCTCTGCGTAGTCCTCCCGTCATTTCAGCAATTCCCGTTTTGACGCCTGCAAACTGTGCTCGTGTTTTAACGTCTTTGAAAACCACTAAGACGGTTTTTGAGCCTACAGCTCGGGCAACACCACTATGCACGGGTCGGGTCGCGTCCCACGTCGGTGACCATGTCGCCCCCGGTCTCCTTGAGCAGTGGACGAGCGAATGGTTTCTCCCCTGCACAGAGAAGTGATGTAAGGGGGTTACTAACAACCCAAGCCATACAATCAAAAACAAACCAATGTGGTTGGGCTCTGCCGAAGGGGAGCTGCCTTCATCGCATCCGCGGGAAGTTTCCACAGTCCCTCTGCACCCTGTCCCCATGAGGGAGAGGAGCAAAGGACACCCTGCCTGCCCCGGGGCAGTGAGAGGAGCTCCCCGCCTCCCCTCTGTCTCAGCTCCAGCCTCTCGGCCGCTTTTACAGTAGTCGCTATCAAATGTCAATTATTGGGAGTGAGAAACAACAAACATTGTAATTCAGAGCAGTCAAAACATCCTCTGAGTGTCTGAGGTTGCCCGGCCCGGTGACAAGGCGATTAGAAGAACCTGCTACCCCTCCTGCCTTGGTTATATCGGCCCCATCAGTAAACAGGGATGGAGACAGGGTGGCTGTGGCCCTGGGACATAGGATGAAAGGCTGCCGGTGAGTGGAAGCTGCCTGCAGCCTCTATCCCTCCTTCCCAAGGGGACCAACCTCACACACTCCTCGAGGAAGGATTGCACAGATAAGTAACTCCGACCTCTTTCCTATCTCTGCAAATGGAAGAGGAGCTCTGGGTGATGCTCACAAAGCCGCTAATGCACCGTGGCGTATAGATACCTGTCTGGGGCTCAGGGCTGGGCAAAGGGTGGCCTGCCACCTCACTGAACAGTCCACTTTGGGGGCACTTATCCGAGAAAGGCATAGGGACACTGAGTCTGCTATAAAAAAGAGGACTAGAGCCTGCCAGCCCTAAGCAGGGACACAGGGCTGCCTGTCCCTAAATGCTCAGGAGCTGCGGCCAGCCTCACAGCTGTGCAGCCCAGAAGCAAATGCTACTTTCTTCTCATTTGAAACCTCTTCAGTCCTGGTATCACTGGCTGCATGATTGCTTTTGCCTTATTCACACACACGCTTTGCATTGGAAGGACACACAGACCAGCAGATGGTAAAGAGGCAGTAGGTTAGCCAGAAAATACTCTGCTCTAAGAGGTCCAAGAGTGTCTACCTTCCTGAGAGTTCTGGGCAAAGAACATGCAAGAGGGCAACAGAAAGCAGAGTTTAAATTCTGCCGCTGTTGGGTATTGTGAGGGTGTCAGAGTTTGGTGTCTCAGTTTGTCCAATTTGTTAAATGGGCACTATGCTGCCATCCCACTATGTGACATTGATGTCACTGGCAGTTGGATCATGCCACTGCAGAACTTGGCCAGGACCAGAGCTCATAGGGAGCCTTCTTGAGACAGGACATGTCCTGCGACAACATGAGGGAAAGCATTAAGATTAGCCAAAATTCGAACCACTACTTTCAGAAGCCGGCCCTGAGTAGAGCCCTTTATTAAGTGGTCCACCAAGATGGACTGTACTAAGACTCCAGGAGAAAAACACAGGAAGAAGTAACTCCACACATCTCCACATACTCTGAACATCCCTACCTCAGATCCCTTAATTTCTTCAGATCTTGTTTATTTTCCTCCTGTAATATCTCACAGCCACAGATACCAGGGAATCTGACTGTCCAGTGGGATTAGCCTGCTGTTGTTCTGCAGAGGCTTTTCTGGGCACTAGCTTTGGATCTGATTTCCAGAACTGCACTGAGCTCATTCTCAGTAGGGATGGATGTACTACAGCCCCTGTCCACACTACTGCTCACATGCTCCCCCCCTCTCCGCGCTTCCCCATTCCTGAGGGAATTGCATCACTAGCAGATGCATAGCAGGGTAAAACAGAGGCTTGGAACAGCAGCTGGAGCTTTGGAGCCAGTTCAGAAAGCGATTTAGGCAGAGGACAGAACCGCAACTAGCTGAGGCAGACGGCAGTGTGGCTGCCCAGCTCTGACAGATGCACCGTCAGCCGCAGGCAGAGCCAGGCACGGTTAAAGATCTTCCATTAGATGGATTAAAGGGAAGTGAAAGAGAAAGAGACAGTAGGAATTAACCCCCAACACAGATTTTGGCCAAGGGTGGCTCACTGTCTTTACATGTGCAGAAACCCCGTTGTCCTGCTCTTTCAGGTCTGCCTCAACTCTGGCTGCAGCTCCACAGCCAGAACAGTTTCCACAGCCAGTAGAGCCAACAGGGTTATGCCAGAGTAAAAGGTCTCCCCAGGATTTCTGAAGGCACTGAGGCTGTCAGCACACTCCACAGCATGGCAACATAATGTCCCGAGTCCAGTCCTCTCAAAAGCTTAGAAAAACTGAATGCATCAAACTTGGCATGTTTTCTCTGCCTGACCCTCAAGTGTTTCACATTTATAGAACCATATGAAAAGCTTGTGCTTAGAAACCATTATAAAGTGTAGGATACTGGCATTTCTCCAGGGAACCTGAAATCAGAGATCCTCCCAGTGTTTGGGGGCATGCTAAGGTGTGTAGGAAAGAAGTTTTAATAAAATTTGCACTTGGATTTGATCTCACTGTCCTTTAGGGGTTTTTTTGTTTTGTTTGGTTTTGGGTTTTTTTGTTTACACAGTCTGGCACTGGCATTCATTTCTCAGGTTTACACCAGCTTTTTTAGAAGAATTCAGAGCCCAAACTGCACCTGAAGTTAACAGGGCAAGTGCAACTCAGCATTGCTTGTCTTACTGAGACGAACTACATACGGCGAGGTTTATACAAACTATTTGGAATTCATACAATTTGTACAGGAACAAGTTGTCAGCTGTAAGAGACTGATACCAAATCCCTTCCCTTTAGCAGTTTTGTAGGAACTCAAGTAATTGTTTTTTTCCCAGGTAACACCCCTGCAGTTCCTAAACTGCATCTGTGGCCAGAACTCGACTCCTTAAGTTCAAGAAGTTTTCACATAGAAAGTTATTCTCTGGAGTCAGGAAACAAGGAGATACTGTCCTTCCAGGAATTAGCTAAATGTTGCAATGTTGCAGAGAAGCTCAGCAGGAAAATGACAGATCAACAACCCCTCTCTGCCTAGCCCCCTGCTCCTAATTCATCTCACTGACAACAGTTTAGATCAATATCAGCAGTAAGTGATTTCTTGTTAATGGGGATTATTAAGAAGAATCAACACCTTTTAAAATTCTGCTCCACCTTGTCTCCAAAGTGAGAAAGGGATAAGCTTTCAGGCTGGAGTCTGATTTTTCATTCCTGGGTGGTTAGTTACTGACTACAGCATGAACTTAACGTTTTGATGCAGAAAGAGAGGGAAGTGGAGATTTCTCCTAACAGAAGATCAAGCACTGGTGATACATTTGTGAAAGTTCATCAATCAAGGTTTAGCAAAGTGACATGGAATAAGTGATTTGAAAATCACTACCTGTCTCCTGCTGTCATTTTAAACCCTGCCACTCCAAAGCATCACTCAGTGAGAAAGCCCCATTTAGACACAAGATCATTCTTGGAGCAGTCCATCAGCCACAAGACTTTCCTAACCTCTCCCTAGTTCACTTCCACACCAAAGGGAATTCCAGCAGGTTTCTTCCCTCCAGCTTTTCCTCTCTCAAAACAGTTTGCTTTATCATTTTAGTACAAACTCCAATGTAGACTAAACAGAGGTCTTATACGTAACTGCTTCCTCCACTTCATGGGTTCTGCACTGATCCACATGGATTTTTCCTTCTAGGTACCAACAAAGGATCTTTGAGGATGTCAAATTCCCATCTTCTCACTTCCCACTGCAGTCCTCAGAAAACACAGAACAAAAGCAAAAGCTGAACTAGACTGAACTGCTGCTACTTCTAGCTACAGCAAGGATTCTAATGCTGTGCCTTAGCTGCTCGATAAGTTTTAAAGCATCTCTACCATTTCTATTGTAATAGTGCACAGACTTGCCCCAGACTGTTGCTTGTAATGGCTACTAGAGCTGATGGGCTGGCTGAGAAGAGTAAAAATAGGTGAGTTTCTCTGTCTTTGCATAAAGGAGTTGCTGGAACTGCAAATCACATACAAGCTATGCCAATGGAGCCTGGATGAATATGCTAAGAGGCAGCAAGACAGAAAATAAACTGTCTCCCAGAAACTGAGCAAGAAGAAAAGCTGATAGAAGCCCAGGAAGAGAGATGAATATTCAGGAAAGTAAAGCAGGGCATTTTTAAACCATCTCTGTCTGCTGAGCAATTGATGCACTGACTCTAACTGAACCTGTAACATGGCTATTAAATCGTCCCTGCTTAAACTAACAAGTTTTTTTGGTGTCAAGAAAGAAGCATGGGCAAATGGCTAAACCAGAGGTCTGTAAGTCAGGAGATCTGGGCGCTTTTCCCAGAGGACCATCATGTTTGCAATTGGGTCAGCACAGGCAGACCCTCACCCCTACACAACTGTAAGCAGAGACCAGCAAACACAGGGGTTCACCAATACAATTTACAGAGATCACTCAAAACTTTCTTAGTCTCAGGTGCCGGAAAAATAAGTTGTCCAAGAGAAAAACCAACTTGCAAAGGGTCTCACAAAATCTCTTAGCAGTAAAAATAATTTTATTTCTTATGAAGTTAATTGGTCTTCAGGAGACATCCTAGAGCTAAATTACTATTTGTGGAGATGGGTAGGCTGAAGAAGCAGCAAGTATGAATGACACCAGTGAACAGTGGGCAAGGTCAGGAGTTAACAGAGTCAAATAGGAAAAGAAAAGCAAGTTTTGTCGAGCATTTCAAATTCTGTGAACTGCTCTAAATACCACTTAGAAACATAAACAATTTAGAAAGATATTTTATAGTTTTAGTCCTAGAACTAACAAATCTGATTGCTGAAAAAATTATTAACTTTCACAGTCATAAACATCTACTCTCAGAAACTTTTTCTGGGTGTTCTGCATATTGGGAACAGGATTTGGTACACTCTGCTGCTGCAAGAATATATCAGGGTTTATTTCAGCACAGCAGACATTTCCTAAATAGATTGCATTGTCCTAGAGCATAAGCTTTGAGTAAGTCACAGTACTGGTTCCTAGCAATTTCCCCCAAATCCCATCTTCCTGGCCAGAATTTTTTTGTACTCTTTACTATCTGTGAAAAATAAAAGCTATTTTCAGAGCAGTGGCAGCAGTCATTGGAGGTGCAGTATACAGACATGTGCACAATGCTGTCTGGCTGTCATCAAGAGAAGCTGCTACAAAACAGGTCACCAAAAAAAATTAAAAAAATCCAAACCCATTTCAAATGGTCAAATAAAAATGCAAGAAACTTAAGTACCAAAAAATTAGAACAAAGTCCTACTGCTTGGCTTCAGCATGTCAGTTCTAATGATATTAAGGGGGTGATTTATGCTGTTTCACAGAAGGAAAATAGAAATTTTGGTCGACTTGAGTTTTCATGTACTGCTTTATGTATCATGCAGTGTCAGCTGCTGCTTCCCTTTCCACTGCACACCCACAGAGACAGGCCCAGATCCATCTTACAGTTACACACTTCACTTTACGGACGTGGTTAATCCCACTAAAGATTCTCATACCAATGCAGACAGTGTACAAGGGCTCAGAGTGGAAGTAGACAGATATGCTGACACCCAGCTACATTTCTGGCATCCTCCCTTGCTGAGGCTCTAGTATCCTTCTGCTATTTATTTCTCTTTATGAGAGTCAGAGGAGTTTTTATACTGTTCCGGGTTAGGGGTTTATCCGAGTTCTTCTTTCCAGTTACAGGCCCAGGAGGTAATCCAAACCCTGTACATGAGTGGGTATTGCCAGTCCCCATCCTATAGCCACCAAACTCACAGAGATACCACACATGCAGCCATGCCCAGAATGCAGATTCCTCACTGGTATCATTATAGATAGCACTTTTTAAGCAATTGCTTTACTTAACCCTAGTTCTGAAGACATGATAGTATAATTACTGCTATAAAAAGAGACATTCTGCCATATCTCCCAACCAACAATCACAGGCATCCAGCGTGCCCATCTAGGGCCTCAGGCTAATTCCTCCTTTTTGATGTACCCAAATAAAGAAAAAAAAAGGACACAAGCAAACCCACAACAAAAAAACCCCAATCCAACCAATCAAACAAACCCATCCCAAACCAAAATTAACAAACTCATCAGTGGGAGTTCCTGGCCATCAGCACCTCCAAGAGCCAGACTGGAGGCGATTGCATTTGTCTGGTTAGACACCAATTTAGAGCTCACCAGTACTTCACTTTGAGAATTTAAGCCTAAATGATTTCTTACACAATGAGGCATTAGAACTGGAAATCAAATTTCCCTGTTCAATCCTAGCTGGTAACATTATCAACGACATTTCAGTTTTACACACACAAATATTATTTCCCAGGTAACAAGATGAAGGTAAATATTTGGTATTTTTCCAAACACAAGAGAAAACAATCACAACACATCACCTGCAATGCAGCACAGTAGAACGTCAGGGAGAGTTGTAGCTTAATTTCCAAGTACTGTCTTTGCATTTCTTTCTTTCCTAACCACATTTCCAGTCATATTGGTCTCAATATCCTGGTTGTGAAAACACTGTGCTCTGCTGCTTTGATCAGCTAGTGAAAAGCCCTTTCATGTCTTGCTGTCTTCATTAGCTTACATTTTAATTACTGGCCTTGCATGGGACAGACAGGTGGTACAAGGTCACACAGGAGATGATGGATGGCTTTTGGCAGTGCATGTCCAGATTACACATGCTGAAACCAACCTATGCAGCAGTAACTCATCCTGCACTGGGGGATCAGCAGAGCAGGAACACCACCTGATGGCTACAGCCACCAAATACCTCTCTGAGGTCCTCTTAGAAAATAATAATGAACTACATTTCTTCAGTCCTTTCATACTATCATTTCAAAGCACCACATACACAAGCGTTACTTATCTGAGCACCACCATCCCCACAAGCTACTGGGACCACCATGTCACATGCTGATGGAATGATACATCCAGAAACAAGGATTTAAGTTACTTCAAAGATCAGGGAGTGTTAGAGGTGAAATCCCAAAGTTTAACATCAAAGCTCCTGCACTGAGCCCTGGTGTGGTTTTCTGAATAAGAGAATCCATTGCAGATGCCAATCTTATTTTGACTTCCGTAAAAGCCACTGGGAAAATGGAAATAGTTTTCCTTTTAGACACCCAGAGCTTCCCCTACTTTTCCTTAGGAGATGCCAATTCAGTGCTCTGGACTGCTGGTACACAAGAACTTCAGTTTGACTCCATCTACATGCTTGACTTACTGACTTCTTGATCACAGCAACAGTTACACAAGGTTCATTGCAAGAATAGCTCTATTGCATAGTAGGTACCTTACTGCTCTTTTATCTACTCAAACAGAGAAGGAGTAAGAAATCATAAGGAGGAAGTTACTTCGGACTAAATCATAGAAGATACCAGACTAGATCATCTTTCTTATCCTTTTTGGCCTTAAAAACCTTCAGACTGAGCAAACTGGCTCCCAAAGTGAAGGCTGGATACAAGTATGCTTCTAAATGTCATGCATTTCAGATCTGAATCTGAGTTCAAGGCCCTTTATAGCACAAAGAAGCCATGATCTCAGTTATGGTGACATAGGATCTTCTTCTGGTGAAAGTCATTATCTCTATGATCAAACTGTCTTCTGTAGAAAGGTATTTTGGGGGTAGATCCATCCAACCCTCAGTCTACGACCAAAACAGAATATAGAGGGTATTTCACCAAAGTCAGAGACTTGTTTGCTCCTCATAGTAAAATGCAGCCTTACTACAAGTGCAAAATTAATAGTCTAAAAATTCTCCTTCAGGAAAACCAAGTTGGCCCTCCAAGATTTGCCTTGAAAGACAGAGACCTTGATTAACTGCAGAGCAGAAGGAAATGTCAGCTGACTGTGTTCTCCTCCTCCCCCTGACTCCCAGAAGGCCACTGCTTTCATTTTCCAGGCAGGTTCCTTCCCTTCATGCAGCTGTTCCCAACTGCAGCTGAAATCAAGACTTTGTGACTCATTAGCTCTACTTGGTCCTTTTACCCAGAAGTGAATATGACATGCTTAGGGAGCATAACTGACAGGTGTCAAGTTTAGACTGAGGTACAGGTGTCTGGGAGAGGCCATTCAAGCAATTAGTTTCCACTTACACAATTTTTTTTTTTGTTAAGTGAAATAACATCACACTAAGTTTGCAGATTTTAGTGTGTGCAGTTGAAGAGCATAATCTTCTTCCAAATGCATTAGCCTGACACTTTGAAATCAAAAGTCTCCTTTGAGATCTTTCTTGTTTTATCAACCAAGACAGTAGCATCCCACCCTCCTTCGGAAGGAAAAATTGAAATACTTAGAGGAGATTCACAATCAGTTGAGAAAAACAATGAGGGCCACAGGACTGCACTCTCTATTCTTTTTTTTTTTTTTTTTTAAATCAGAACTTGGGAATTTTTGAATCACTGACATTTTGTGGAAAAATTTTTGAAGAAAAAACCTAAAAAAAAAAAAATCACTCTGAAAATACAGCCTTGCTGTAATCACTGTCCTGCTGAGTGCTCTTTACCTGTGCTTGTTATTGCTGCACTACACACTGCTTGGTGCTTTGCTTTTTTCAGTAAACTCAGAGCTGGTGAGATCTTGAAATCAGGAAGATGCTATTTTAATTTTAACTCTGACATTCGATTCAGAACCTCAAGACAGCTATTTAAGCTCACATGTTGCATTCCAGAGGCAGAGAGTTCTAGTGAGGAACAAGGGTCCTCCATCACCCACTGAATGCGGGCAGGCTGCAAAGACAAGGACAGAAATCCCTGCTCTGGAGCGCTAGGATGGAAAAATGGATGGTGCATGGGGTAAGTGCAGGAAAGACTTTGCACAGAGAGGAACTGACTTTTCAAAAGAGAAAAGGCTTTCTGCTGACCTGAGCTAAAGATAGGATGAGTGTAACCAGCAGCTTTTTAAAGCAGCAGATCTCTTCTTATCAGAAGTCCCAGAGGGGAACAGCTTTCAGGGAATACAGCATTTCACAGAGCTCTGTCCCCAGACATCAGGATCATCCCCAGGGCCAGCATCTCAGTGAGTCCTGCTAGGAACCTGCACGTATCCCAAAAGCCTGGAGGGTCCTTACCCTGAGCTGCTCTCCCATTATCTCAGCACTCCACCTAGCTACCAGAGTGAACCACCCAAGTTCTTTCATCATTTTGACTTTTGACCTTGAGATGGACAGGGCTCTGCCCTGTCACTATCACTGTTTCTGGCCAGCCCAAGCCCCCTCTGCTCCCCATCGTGGGGATGCTTTAAAAAAGGGCATCGTGGTGATAGATTTGTCAAGACCAAGGGTCAAGTTTATGTTGATCTACAGGTGTCAGAAGCGTATTGATCCAATGATTAAGGTCCCCAAGAGGTCACCATAAATCCTCAAGGGGGTGAAAATACCACATAACTCGCTTGCAGATGTTGCAGGAGTAACCAGATAAGGCAAAGCAACCACCCAGCGAGTGTTAACAGACACTGTTAGAGCAACAGGTGATGCCATAATGTTATTTTGCTATAAGCCAGGGTGGCCAAACCTATAAAAGGGTGAAAACATCAAGCAACTCAGGTGCTTGTCAGGGCAAAATAAGGACATTTGTTTCAGCTTAAATTGGGGCATCTTTGGCTTGCACGAAATGAGACACAGCCTTTAGTTGGTCAGCCCTATTCATGCATTTCCCTGACAACTGGGAATTGCACTTGACCCAAAAAACACTTTTGGGAACAATCATTTTAGAATGGCCTTCTGTTGGGAATAGGTAGGAAGGGTTGGAAAGTTGGGAATAGTTGTAAGGGACCTACAGCGATCATCTAGTCCAACTGCTTGATTTTGCAGACAGAAAAACAATTGCACTGGGTACAGCCATAACAGATACATCAAAAAACCCCAAAATCTCCTTATCCTAATTTCCACCCCCTCAGCTAACACTGATGCTGAAGCTCTCCAAGGCATGCATACTGTGATCCCTTGAAAGCAGGGACCATAGAAACCTTTCTGGCAGTGGTGGCAGCTCAGGGTTTCTGTAAGGCAAGCGTTTAAGCCCAGCAGTTTCTGCAGAGCATGATGCTCAATCCCTTTATCATGTCTCCTCTTCCTGCAGCAGCCAGAGCAAGGTCTAATTTTAAAAAGTAGTGATATGGTGCTGTGAGTATTTAAATATAAATGTACATAAGCTGCTCTAAAGTTAGGCTGTTATACAGTTGACTACATGGAGTCAAGTTAAAACGCAGAAAGTTAACTTTCTAACTTGCTGAAGCTCAAAACTTAAAATAGATGACCTGCCCATTTTATTTTTAGGGTGATTTTGGCATGAACAGTCTGAAACATTTCTCTGATCTAACTAAATTAATTGCAATAAAAACAAGTTAATAATCAAACCCTGATTTTTACCTGACTCTATTCCTTTGGAAGAATAACCCTTAACATTTAATCAAGATAACACATTTTCCTTGTGGTTACTTTAATGAAAATTAGAAATATAATGGATCTCATAGGAATTAACAAATTCTATTGAGATAGAAGAAAGTTTAACAAAAAATAATTTTGAGTATCAAACTGCAAATTACTGTATTAGACTGGTTTTTCCTCTATAAAGCCCAGAACATTCTGTTCCAATAAAGAGATATTTTATGAGAGCAAAATGCTTATTACGGCAATAATGTGCAATAAATCTATGTACATTACATCTTGGCTACTACAGGCTGTTGTCACCATCAAGGCACAAAGATTAACTTTAAAAATCTCTGTAGCATCTGTGTTGCAGAGTTTCAGTGCTAGCAGTTGTTTATAAGCAGAATAAAACAACACCTATTTGTGCTTCCAGACTGTGGCTTTCATCTGTGCGAGCCTTTGGACTGCTCCAGCAGCACAAGCAGGCAGCTGACACACCTAGGGTGAGGGAGGTGCCTGATGGAGTGAGTATTTTGCTGAATAGAGACTGAAACATCCAAGAGCACATATAGTGGTATTTGTATCACAGTTGGTTCCTCTCATATACGACTGTGGGAGAACCAACACTGGAGAAAGCTTTAAACTTTCTTGCTACCTTTACCCATATTGAGCCCAAACAGGCTGGAATTTGCCTTGTCTTTGTTCTGTTGGGGCCAGCGGGATAGGGAAGGGTGAAACGGTGCAAGGCTGGGCAGAACTTTATTTCACAGTGCTACCTAGTGGTTCCTACAACAAATGATCAGTTTGTCAAAATGCATTCTCTATACAGAACCTCAATGTGTGGTAAAGACAAATGTGGATAAAACCTAAACCTCCACCACTGCCAGAGACGGGCAGGAACTATATCTTTACACTGCAGGGAACAAAAAGGAAGGTGTAAAATGCATAGGAACATTTGCGAACTAATCTCAAATGTTCATATTCATACACTGGATATTCATACACAGATGCACATCAACAAACCCATCCCAATCTCCTGAAGCTGTGTCAGATGCCAGAACAGGTAGCACATTTATTGCACAACTAGGATTTTTCCTCCCTTGCCATTGCTGGGGAATCAGCACAGGAACATGGAGCTAGTGGCATTCGTGACCTTACAGAGACTATCCCTCCCCTTTTCATCCTTTCCTGCAGCATCAAGGTGTTAATGCCAGACTCTGTGATCAGATTTTTCTGGATTTCCTGCCAGTATGGGGACACTCATCAGAAAGAGCCACAAAAACTTTTTCCCTTCCAAATAAAATTCCTTCCTCTTCCCAAACTTCCCTTTGCTCTGCAACAGTTTAAACCTCTGCCACTGTGTTCTGCACAGCCCAGTACCATCTCCTCCCTGCCTTGTATCTGCCAGTCCATAACAATCTAGATATCCATCTATCCTTTTTCCAGCATCACTGCTACCCTGGATTTGTCCAGAAAGAAGATGGCACTGCCTGGTTGCCAGGGTGCAAGGTTTAGGTACTACAGCAGCAGAAATAAATGAAATCCTATTAAAATCGACAGGGCAGACTAGGAGCCAAGCCTGGCAGGATTCAGTGGAAGATGTTAAGCCCAAGGATGAGACACAGATACCATATGTGACAATTTTCCTATATTTAGAAAGGGCAGAATGGTTCTTTTGCTTCCCTGAGCAATGCCTTATGATCACCAGATGAAAGGAGTCATGTAAGTACTAAGTAGTATTAATAGTCACAGGTGTAATATATATATGAGAGTAATACAGTCAAACAATACTTCACAGTTATTTCCAATAGCAACATTTGTATAATGCCATTGACACTCAACTGCTGATAAGTTGGACACACTTAAGGAATTTTAATAACCCTTTGAAAAGGTTTAACTGATCTGAATTAAGCTCCGAGATAATTTAGACTCAGGGCTATCATTCTCAGTTAAAGATTGATCTTGAATTGAAACGTCACTTCTTATGCCCTAGCGTACACAGGCAAAGAAAATGTCATGTGTCACCTTCTGGGGCTGATGGACACGTTTCTAGAGAAGCTGCAGCACCTCTGAGCTGTGTCTGGACCGTGTGAGGGACCCCCAGAGCTCTGCTCACCCACGGGAACTTCATCTCCCACAGGTCACGGACAAGGTACCTCAAAGGAATAAGATTCAGATATGTTAATTAACAATAGCTGGGTGGTTATTACTACAATGACACAAAGTCTAGGGCCCTAGGCATCGTGGGTGAGTGCAGAAAGGACTGCTAATATAGCTTTTGGCTTTAAGCCACAAAACTAGCCCTGCTACCACTCCCCTCTTGTAGGGACAGAGGCAAAGTCTTCATCTAGAGTTTAGTACTAAACATCTGAAAAAAAGTGAAAAGGTTTAGGGTTTTTTTTTTTGGAGAGAAGCATTCTGTAATTACTGCTTGCTTTGCCAGGCATTATGCTTTCCTAACTGGAAATTTGCCTCTCAAAGCTCTCTATCTTTTCTGGGATCCTCCAACAGGCACACAATGTAATGTCTTTTTGACAAGGTGATAAGAACAGAAGGTCTTACTGAAATCTGCAAACCTAAACATCCACCCACGTCTTTGGAGAAGTTAATTAACTGGCAGTAATGAGAATGTAAATTGCCACTTGCTGGTTTTTTGGCATGAATATTACCCTATTTTCTGCTAAGGTATTTACCAATAAGTCTGTAAAAGATCAGGAACTAAGTTTGGGTCAATGATAGCAGTGCAAAGACTAACCTACTTTAAACAAATCTGAAGATAAAGAGAATTGTGGAGTTTTTCTTCTTTTGTTTTCCTCTCTTTTTTTTGTCTGGTTGGTTTTGAATAAGCAGACAGATTACTGGCACAAAGCACTTAGTGAAAGCCTGGAGTTGCTGGCACTAAGCTACTTGCATTTTTGCTTCAGCTATTTTCAAATATAATCTCTGACATTTAAACAAATGGGAAAAACATTATGATCCTTAGCAGCATTTGCAATTTATATCCAAATTAAAAGAAGCAAAAGCAGGATTCTTTTAAGAACACAGCTCAGAAAGGAATTCTTAATCGTCTAATACAAAATATACAGCATTGATATACATACGATACATAATTTATATATATTTCACAGAATCACTGCATAATATATGAAAAAATACAGATCAAGGGAAGGCTTGCTTCCCTTGGAAACATCAAGTACCTGCTATTATCAGACACAGGACAAGAGGCCAACTGGATCAATAGACTTACTCAATATAGAAAAAATTTATCTTCATTTCTGACTAGCTAGCCATAATGTCAGCACCTAGATGTCACTGACAGAGGTATCACCCACCATCAGCAGCAATAACTGTTTGGTAATTGGGTGACACCTATGAAAAGACAATAGCCCAAACAGGAAAACTTTGTCCCACTGTCCATTCTGAAGGTAAAAGGAAACCAAGCCACCCCTCCCAAGTCTTTGTGCATTTATTTGGTCTACAAAGCAACACTTTGCAGCTCGTGTGGGCTTTGGTTTCAAATCACCATTCCCATTGGGGTGACACAAACCAAAGAACTTGTGGGTACAACAAGACCAGAATCCCGGAGGGGTCAGGTCCAAAAGTGTCCCTGGATATGATACTTTGCCATCGTGCTGTTGAAAAGAAGAAAGCAAAAAGCTTTCATGTTGTTCTATATATATGTGGTTCTATCTATAGGGCCTGGTGTGTGCTGATCCCTGAGCAGACGTTCTCCCTGCCTGCCCTTTGGGTGCTTATCACAGGAGCAGAGGGACGCACGCAGCATTATCACCAGGCCAGGCTCAGAGCAGCCGAGTGGCATTTTCCTTTCATGCAGCCACCAACACCAAGCACAGGGCAAAGCGCTCTGCAGAGCAGCTCCGACCCTGCCTGGCAGCCTCTAAAAGCAGGAGATAAGTGGGATACGCCAGCCAACTCTGATGTTGCAGCAGGAGACAAAGGTCAGGAATGATAGCATCTGATCAGTCTTGCGTTGTGAGGTTAAAAATAAAAGTAAACCCAAGTGGAAGTGAGAGACTGCGGTGGTCTCAGGCACGGTGAGATGTCACAGCACCCCAGGGAGAGAATCTCACCAGACTGGCTTCTCACAACTCCTACTATATTATTTTTAATGAATTTGCATGGCTGCATGAGCCTCCTGATTCATCCAGCATTTTGGCACCCAAGACATCACCTTGAAGCAGACACGGAGCCATGATTCTTACAGCTCTTGCTCTACAGTGGTAGCCAAGGTCCACGCTGGAACTGTGCCATTTGCTTCAACACCACAGAAGCCCAGGGAGGGCAAGGCTGGGTCCTTCCTGCTCATGTATACTAAGTGGGAATAGCCACTGTGTGAGGATATTGCAAATGGTCCACAGCTATGATTTAGGTACTCAACACGCACACAATAGCCTTAAAATCATGACATTAAAAACAAACCCCAAAACCAGAGGCAAATAAAATTAAAAGATGCTCTTTTTTATGAAGTATTCCATAGGGTTCACATTTAACATGTTTGTTTTCTACTGTAAAGATCATACATCTACTTGTATAGAATTTGATGTTTTTCATGACCACATGGTGCCAGAAGCTGGGAGTTTATTCCACATATTGCTCACACTGGTGGGACCAGCAGAACCATCCCATAGCACAGAGGAGGGACTTTAGCCTGGGAAACCAGTGCTGGCTTCGCTGCCCTTAACCAAGTACATTTACATGGATACACACAGACACAATTAAGTAACATTTTCCAGTGACTTTGCAGAAGTGTGAATTATTGTAGACGGTAAAGGACTTTAACATTAGCCTCTCCTGCTGTCTCTGCTAACTTGAGTGGAGATCACAGCGTACACCACACGAAGGGCCACACCCTAAATCCAATTAACTCAATAAAGATGCCCAGCCTCTTCCTCAGACTGCAGCTCTCTCTTTATGTAGAAGAGGATCGAATCTTCAAGGCACAGTTACAGTGCACTGGCACACCCAGAACATCTCTCTTGAAGCACCCCCCAAAGAAACTGGCACAAACACTTCCATTGCATGCTCCTGTGAGACAACTAAAACTTCAGCTCAATGGGACTGAGCCATGTTGAGTCATTTGCCTTGTTGCACAGAACAGCCCAGACCCTGTTTGTACAATTTCGTATGAGCAAGCAAATAATAATGAAGTTTAGTTTATGCAGTGTACCAGTCTCAGCCTGAACAAGTCACAGTCAGCTATAGGGACAAACATCTGCACTAAGCCAGTCCACAAACTGCTTGAGATAGTGCTAGGATGATGCAAGAACCCCTGGATGCATTTTACACAGCTGAAAACCTGACAGCACAATGGGTCAGATGCCAAGATAGAGTAGCAGATAGAGATAGCAGACAGACTGGTGATGTGACTCCCAGCTGAAATTAATCCAGGAGTCAAAGATCCCAGAACAGCCTGCAACCAGGAGAACATTAGTTTTCAAGAATGGATCATCCCTGCTTTACTAGCAGCTTGGGAAGTGTTTATTCAGTGAATATTTGATGTGAGTGTGGACATTCACAGTACACTACATAAGTACTGCACAACTGGAAAGATAAAGGTGATACTGCTCCAGATACCACAGTAACTAATTACACAGCTTATACAACATGACTTTAAATTGCCTACCAAGCTTTGAGCAATGCAGTACACAGCAGAGAAGGATGAGAATTCTGATTCCCCCACCTGTGAGTAATTTAGGTTCAATAAACCTTCTTATTTCTTTGTAGATACATGACAAATCCTGCAGCTATCAAATCCTGGAAAGAATACATCATCAACTGGTGCTATTATTCTCTAATAACCATACCCTAAAATGTACATGACTGAGAAATATTCAATGATATCATCAACTGCTGCATTAGAAGAGAGAGGCAGATGTTGCACTAAAATCTGAAGTATGAAGACAAGCTTTTCCACCTCTTAGGTTGTAAACATTTCTCAACTAATGTAAAAGTACCATACTGAAAAGTACAAACAAGGTCTGAATGGGGGCCAAGAGAACTGAGGCTGTCCAGCCCCAAGAAAGGCAGGTTTCTTATCAAGGGGAAGGGGATCTTGTCCATCTATATAAATACCTGAAGACAGAGTGTTCATAGAGGAGGGAGCCAGGCTCTTCCCAGTGGTGCTCAGTTAAAGGGCTAGAGGCAATGGACACAAACTGAAACTGAGGAGATTCCCTCTACACATCAGGAAACATGCTTTTACTGTGAGAGTGACCAAGCACTGGAGCAGGCTGCCCAGGGATGTTGTGGAGTCTCCATCCTTGGAGATATTCAAAAGCCATCTAGACACAGTCCTAGGTCTAGGTGGCTCTCCTTGAGTAGTGGCTTGGACCAGACGATCTCCAGAGGTCTCTGCCAACCTCAAATGGTCTACAACTCTTAGAAACACAGATAACCATAGAAACTGAACAACAGCAGAGAAAACTTCCATCCCTATTGAAAGGGCTAGGTGTTGAAGTAAGATTCCTGTTCCCACCAACTACCATGACAGAAAGAACTGCATCAATCTTTCAGCAATTAGACAAAATTCATTGGCAGATACTTGACATCTGTACCACAGAGCATCAGGACTGGCTCATACTGTGCCTGCCACTGCTCTGACAGCACTGAGTGTGTTTGGCTGTGGCACACAGCACCTGCTGCCTTTTTGGAGAACACTTATCTCACCTATATGGGACAGGAACATGGCAAACACTCAAGCACCAATTACATGAAGGGCTTGCTGCACTTTGCAGCAATATATAATCACAAAGACACCAGACCTTCATAAAATATCTGCTTAAGATTTCTCTTCTGGTGGAATCACACCATTACAAGTAGGGAGGTGAAGCAATGGTAAGCTAATTCCCCCCCTTCCAAACAAGAGTCCCACGTATTTGCAGACAAGTATGCACATGCCCCCTGGATATTCTCAGCCCCCAAAGATTGCAGGCTGACTTGCCTGGCTTGCTCTGGACCACTTGGCATATGATGGCAGCCATGCACATTTGGCAGAGATATTTTTAGAAACTTCGAAGTTATGAATTCACCTTTCCATTTCGGTAAAGCCACTTAAGTGGAAAGCAGTTCAAAAGCAGAACTTCAAATACAGGCTTCATTTCTCCTCAGTTCTTGGAGGGGGGTGGGAAATAATAGCACACTCCATTTATTTTCCCACAGAGGGTTATCCTGTACTGTTTCTGTATTTGCTGACACTATAAGCAGTAACAAAGCAACAGTAAGTCACAGCAGATCAGTCTTTTCAGCAGTGATACAGTATGTTAAGTCTATTTCCAGTTCTTTCTCTCAGGTTCACTTTTTATTGTGATCACTAAATGTGACTTTCCTTGAAAACATCTAGAACAAATGCTCTGGAAGTGACCTTCATGCTGCACATTTCAGTGATGTGCTTGGGAGATGCCCATGACCCTAGCTTTGGAGACATGGACATCCAGCAGGTGCCTGCTCCTGCCCACAGGCTTTCCACTGTAGCCACATAGGAAAGGATCACATCTGCGCTCACAGCCACGTGCTGAACATGTGTTGGTAACACAGCTAAACATCTGACAGTGCTGTCTGGCTCCTGACACATCAAGGGTCAACTTCCAGACATTCTCCCATTTTCCACAGGTATTCAAACTGATATCACTAGGCTGGACTCCACAGGCAGGACTTGACATGGACTTTCACAAACCAGCAAGCTCTAACCCTCTCAATCTGCCCAGGCATCAGAACTGCTCCATCCTCATCCCTAAGTGGCTCCAGCTGCACAGCAAAACACCCACAGCTCTTAAAACTGCTTCAGGCCCCTTTGCTGGGAGGACACAGGTAGTTAACCCCCACTCAGCTGGTGAACAGGAGTTCATCAGCCCACAGCTGCTGGATTGCTACCAGCCACAGAAGACTTTAAGCCATTTTTAAGTTCACAGTAATTCCTTGCTCCTTGTTTTAAAGGAGAGTTATCCTTTGAAGGAGAAAGATGTTCACTGCAACTCTTTGGCAAGAGTGAATCCCACTATCAGCTGTGGTGACCACATGCCATACCTGCTGCCTGGGAGGGAGGAATGGTTCACGTAGCAACAAGAGCACTCCTGTTTGCTTTCACTTGTGTGTGAACCCTCTGGCACAGCCCTGAACACTTCTCCAGAGCCCTTTTTCTTTCTTCCTCTAAAGCTCCCCAGACACCTTCTGCTTCCCCACTCCTGGAGCATCCAGTCTCAGGAGGGCTCCAATCCTTGGTGTCACACCCAAGAGTGCAGAGGGAGCAGAGACCATACTCTTCTCACCAACCCCAACAGGTCTGCTAAACCTACCAAGGCAAACTTGGAAGGGTGAAGCACCTAAGGAAATTCTTTCAAATAAACTGGTGTGATGTCAGTTTTTAACTTTCACAACATGACTTTGGACATGCAGCACAAGCAAGACCCTGATACACACCATCCTGTGTGATTCAAACCCCACCTTCACATTCAGAGGTGACCACAGAGACCAGTGAGCTGCCCAAAAGGCAGAAGATGCAAACATAAAGCCCCTTGTAGAAACAGAACCACACAATGCCCAACTTTCCACACTCCTTGGAAAAACATTGCATTGGATAACAAAAAGCCAAGCACGACCACCTCCTCTTCACAGAACACTGCTACCACTCACTTATTCAGAATATCAGAGACAGAAACCTACCTTCAGGCCAGGAACAAGGTCTGTAGGTGAGAAGCAAACCAGACACCATGCTGCAGCCTGGAGGAATGATGTCTGAGCACACCCAGCCAGCTGTAGGCCATATGGGCTGATTGAGGCATCCCACAGTGCCTAGGAGGGATCTAAGGCACCTACCACCAGCTGGCTCTACTCCAGCACCCAACCTCCAAGCCAAGATGTATACTGAGGCACCACTTGGGGTGGTTGGCCCATGTTAGAGATGATGTTCCACCAAATCACCCTTCTTACACCCCAAAGAGGAAATAACATTTATCTTGCTGTCTCCACTGATTATTTCTTTTCAGGTCTGTGGCCCATCAGGAGCCTGAATGCTCTCTGGCTGCCTATGGAAGGAAATGGTCCAAGTAGTAAGAGCTGCAGATTGACCCATTGCATCCCAGGCAGGATTCCTGCTCTTCCTCTCTCCCAAAAGGTCCATTTGATATTGACCTTTATTCACTTATTTCCCTTGTCTCTTCTAAAGACTGCAAATAGACAGTCAGTTTATATAGAGCAGGTAGGTATGTTTACAAAAGGGCTAGATTATTTTTTTAAAAATGAAATCCAGCTGCAATAGAAAGCAAATGTCATAAGGAATGTCCTCAAAAGTTATTTTTTCCCCTCAGAATGTTCCAGCAGGTCAAAGTCTGAAAGCTAAAACTGCAGTAACAAGCTGAGAACAGAGCAAAACCCATGACACTCAGCAACAGAGCCTTTATTTTCCCCAAAACTGCTATATTTCAGTCCCCATCCAAACAGATCACCCCTTCAAAACAAACTTTATAAACTCTCAGCACTGTGAGAAGGCTGCTGCTTTTTTTAAGGTTGCTCTGTGTTCTGACAGGAGCACGTTGCACAGATAAACCCACTGAAGCTTCCTGCAGTCGTGCTGCATCACTGCTCACAGCAGAGCTCTCTCCTCTGCTCAGCGTCCCAATATCTCAGAGATTAGCAACAACCTATTTTTACATTGTGTCCACACGAGGGAGGAAACACTGAGGCAGCTGGCGTCTGACCACCCGCAGGTACTGTGCTGCAGAAAGACCAAACTGTTTTTCAAGGTGGCTGAAGAAAAAAAAGCTTCAGTGCCATGTCTGGCCTAGCAGCAGTAAGCAGTCCCTAAAAAGAGAGTTTTATTGACTGCTCTGAAACTGAAACAGCACTGCATTGTTGATTGGGAAAAGAGGAACTGCTGCACAGTAATTGATTTGAAAGGTATTTATAAATCTAAACAGTTTTCATGTCTTAAATGGTATTTATATTTAAAGCTGTGTTTTCCAAGACTGGAAGACAGGACAACACACTTACCACCCTTTGTATGTTTGTGTACCTCTTGTGCTGAGGGGAACAGGGACAAGCAGTCTCAGAGAAGGCAGGAGCCTGATTAGCTACAGATGTGTGTGAAACCCAAGAGCCAGTGTCACTGAGCTGGGTGAAACTTGCTCCACTGTGGCCCCAACTGAAGACCACACAACGTTCTCCGTGGTTACCAGCCTGAACATCAGAATACTCCTTCCAAAGCAAGGCTTTTATGATTAAGAAGCAGCACATGTGTTGACTGTGCAATATACCCTTTTTTAGCCTAGTAATCTCTTATCCAAAACAAGAACATACACGTTGTCAATTTATTCCAGTCTACGTGTAACTATGTAACTATCTCTGGAAGGCTATTAGGAAGGTGACCTGAAACACTATGGATAAGTGATACAAACAAGCCACATTCATTCTAACTAGTCTGCGTGTGACAGGACTTGCAGGGCGTGAAGCTCTCCACTCCCATGCAGCAGTGCCCTCTGCAGGATGTACCAGTCCTAGTGAGAGGTTTCCAAATCCCATTACTACCCCAGAAATTAGGGCTCAGGTATCAACTTTTCATTTCATTTCATTTTTGCTTTGGTCAGAGATCTCCCAAGGCCAGAAGAACAGAGCAAGACTGCATGTGTGCTATGCTCCCAGAAAAAAAACCCCAACCAATTCATAAGCAACCACTGCTATTAAGCAGAATTTTTACACTGGAAGTTATTCAGGTTCTTTGAACCCACCAGACTTTGCTTTTAAACAAAACTCAGTTTACATGGATACAATAAATAGTTTATTAATGGAATGTATGTGACATTCTCTCTTCCATCCTTCCTCTAATTCTCAGCACCTTACACAAATGTCAAAGCAGCCTCCAGTACCAAGCCAAGGACAAAAGTTAATTTCAAGGCAAAATGAACACAGGTTGAAAGTTAAGACTGGCACCTTGGAGTGCCTACTTCCTCAAGTATTTGTCTTGTTCTCCAAACCTACAGGCAAACCGGTGTTTCTTTTTCCCACACCTTGACCTACCTGCTTCTTCCCAACTCATGCTCATTTAAGCTCTTCTTAGGCAGGTTACATGCTCCATGGGGGCACTGTAAAGTCATACCTACCGTAATGCCCTTTCACTATTGCAATACCTCTTTATTATTTTAATTCAAAGGCCTACCGTTATTATGCCATCTTTTTCTGATCCCTGTAATAGTCCAGTTCAGGTTTGGAACTTCACAAAAAGGGGAAGAGTCTTTTTTTCAAGATATAGAGCACTGTGGCCAGGAACAAGGCAAGGGCGAGAAAGATGAGCAGCTTGTCCGTCAGCTCCCTGCGATTGTACTTCGTTATCAGCTTTCGGCCCAGCTGAATCGTCCCAGACATGGACTTGAATTCTTCATTTGCTTCCTGGATGGTTCGGGAAGAATTGGCTGAAATTAAGGGGGGGGGTGTGGAAATCAGCTGGTTGTGCTTCAGAAATACATGAGAAAGGATATAAGCATGCAATATTTGGCAAGACACAAAGAGCCTGTGAGATCCTTCTGGGTCAGACCGACATGGGTGAGACAAATACAGACTGTGTTCTTGCACAAGCTTCCACAACTCAGTAGTCCTGATGGGCTAAGTTAAAATACAAAGCAAAATGAGAGTACTGAATGGCTTACAAGCTCCTAAACTTTTAATTTTTAGGCTACCAGATCAAATTTAGTTCATATTTTTTAAAGAACAAAGTCAGTGCTACCTTGAGAGCTCACTGGAAGCAGAGTGAAAGAAGAATGGTGACAGAAGCACCAATTTAAGAGACAGAATCACCATCACCTCTAGCAGCTGGAGGACAGGTAAATATTTGAATTTATTAGTTGTGCAACTGAAACTGTTCCCTCAAGTCACAGCAATAAATCAGTGTGATTCAGATGAGGGTGCAGAAAGGGAACAAGCAGCACACAGCGGTAAGAGATCCTTAATTAGTCAGCTCAAACAATTTTAGCATGTTTTACTAGGTACTTTTAACAAACATAACTCTCTGGGGTTTTTTTTCCTAATAAAAAAGAGAAAATCAACTACAGGAAAAGTGTGTTGATTGGTCTCAACTGCCAAAACAGCAAGATGGAACATGGGACCCTTTCAGCTTCTCTTTCCCTATGGGTGAACAAATAGGCAAACAAACAAATGCCCTGAACTCCTCAGCCTCCCTCTTTTCAAATTACTAAATGAAAGCAAAAGCCCCGGAGTCTCCTCTTTCTTCTATTACAGAATGCATACCCTGCAGGACAGTGAACGCTGCTATAGCACTCCATACTGAACTGACTCATTAAAGAAAAGTCAAACTCAAGCACATTGTCTGGTTCCCCAAAACAAGCATAGTAGAAATAGGTCTGTGATACTTTGCAAATCATTACATCCCATACTAAACAGGCATTCTGATTCAAGTGAAAAGAGAAGTTGTTTCCCATTGTTCATGACAAAGCAGAGCTTCTCTGCTTCACAGCCACATATACTCACTGCATACTAGGAAAGGACTTGCTCAGAAGGAAAGGAAATTCTAACTACAGATTCAGAATTTGCAGCTGGGTTTTGTAAGTGACCTTTGACAGTTTTTCCCTTGATGAACTCCAAGTGCTGTTCAGTCAGAAACTGGGTGAAAAAGTGTCTGCCAAACTGCCTTTTTAATGGGAGAAGAAACATGCTACTTTTGCAAGAACAAACCATGCCCAGCTGCCATCCTCAGACAGGGGCAGAAAAGGAGGGCAAAAGTTGTGTAATTTATCCTTGTCTTTAAACTGTTCTCTCTTCTCCCCAAAAGCACAGCTAGTAAGAGGCCCAGGCAACACAGATCCAACTTCTAAATGCTTCATGAATCATGAGTTCTGACAGGTCACTTGATTTATTGTCTTAGGAGTCTAAGCCAAAGAACTGGGTGAAATCGTGGTTTCACAGTCCCTGATGCACTGCTGACAGAGCAAGTGACCTTGGGTTCAAGTCACTTGATCTCCTCGTCTCTTAGTCATCCCAGCTGGAGACTAGGCAGAAACAGGCTTCCAGCCATACTAAGTTTCCTCTGTGTATGGACTTGTACCTACGCTTTTATTTTCTCTCCTATCACCAAATCCAGGCCAGGACAGTAGCAGAGTTACACCAAACACACTCTTGGCACTGTATGACCTCACATTACTTTTACAACTGCTTTTATGTGAAACTAAAACAAAAGCTTCTCATCCTGCCCCTTTTTCCTCTTCATAATCGTGACACAGAAACTCCAACAAACAGCTCCACACAACTTACATTATTATTTTCTTTTTATGTCTAACTGTTAGAGGAGTTGAACTGTTCCTTTAATTATCAATGTAGTATGTTCTTCATCACCCAATCCACACCCAAACACCCAAATATCTGTACCTAGGGTTTGCACAGTCTCCTCACTCTGCTGGACTTGCTGGGACATCATCCTGCTAATGCCCATCAGGCTTTCTGTGATGTTACTTGCAGTCTCTGCCAGACTTTCCTTTGTAGTCTTCCTGAAAAAGAAAGCAGGAAGGGACAAAATTATGTCTTTGGCTACTGCAGGGAAAATGCTGCTGTCTGGGAGCTCAGAACAGAGCTTGGCATCAAACATCTCTGCCAACACACAAAAGACACAACTAGTTTTTACCGCATGAGGAATTCAGATTATCTTTACTAAGGAAATAAAAAAAATAAAATCACATAATACTGAGGTCATGAGCCAAAACAACTGCTGCTTCCTTGGAATTTCACAGGGGCCCATATTCATCACTTGTTCACTCATGACTATACAACTCCATGAGCTGGTATGGAAGCACTTACACAGATTACTACTTTATTATTCTGGGTAGCCCCTTTGTTGTTTCATGATACTA
The DNA here is from genome assembly GCA_013399015.1 of Galbula dea. NCBI lineage: Eukaryota > Metazoa > Chordata > Aves > Piciformes > Galbulidae > Galbula > Galbula dea. The sequence continues at coordinate 2,482,926 of VWZX01004555.1, read as the reverse complement.
AGTATGCCAACTTTTCCATTTAGAAATTATACATGCTTACATTCACATGAAAACAGCTTGCATAATGATCCATTACTTGTTTATAGCCTTGACTGGAATTAATGTAGAAGACAGACAGAAAAACTACGAAAGCTACAACTTATGCCATTTTCTGCTTTGACATGCCAATGCCAAGAAAACCTGAAATTATCACAATCCTTAAGAGTTTAAGTCTCCACAAAAGATACATGCAGTCATAAAAGAAAAACTATGTTCTAGACACAATTAAGTAACTTAAAAATATCCTGTCCCTTTTAAAATTAGTGACTGTAACAGAGTGTTTAAATCTCGGATTGCACTGTGGGGCAGTTTAATACCTTTGCCGTAAGGAGTCTCTTCCCTGCAGCAGCTGATCTTTTTCAGAGTTGTCAATAGCAATCTTGCAAGCCAGATTTGCCTTTCTCCAAGCTGCCTGATTGCTGCAATCACAAAAGCACAATGCTGTAACATGACAGTTAACATGTGAAAACAATTTTCACAAAGCAAACACCACTCTAACTACTCACCCCAGACAGGTGCATGGACTTTCTCTGTATTACACCACAGAATAACAATATAGTGTTCTGTCATTTCTTCTCTTAAGTGTATTATTTATGGAGCAAAGGAAGAAGAAAACAGTGCCAACTGTCAAACTACAGACTCACCAGCTGCCAAACGACAGACTCTCAAGCCACCTATTCGCATGCTCAAATCCTCAAAGGGACAAAACTTGGTTAGGAAGTCAGGACAGGAGAGAGGAAAGGAAAAGGAAAGATCCATCCTTGATCCTCTCTTGGTCTTGGGCGAAACAACATCATGCCAGCAACCGATTTGCAAAACAGGCTTCAAAAGATGCTGTAGAGAAGTCAGATGACAACTGGTTACAGAGGACCTGTAAACAGCACTAGCTACCTAACTCACCTGAGCATTTGTTTTTTATGGTTTTCCACTTCCCGCAGTAAGGCTTGTTTCTCTGACTCTTTATCCTGCTCCTTTGCCATCTGTTCTAGCTCCTTTGGAAGAAAACAAAACAGCAAAAATCTGATCAACACCGCTGCAACCTGCAACTCGCACACCTCACCCCCGGCCAGGGAGTGTATTCATAGCACATCGATGCAATAAACTAACACTCCTGAGCCGGGACTCCTGGCCAGACAGTGAACTAAAGTAACACCTCAGCCCGGTCTCCCCACCGCTCCCAGGCAGCCCAGGGACAGGCCGCACAGTATGGGTCTGGATCAAAGGCCGATCCCCAGCCGGGAGCCTCACCTGGATACGGCCGCGGAGGTGGCGAAACTTCTCCTTCACATTGGCGTTGAGCTCCGTGAGGGCGCCCAGAGGCCCCGGGCAGTCCCGGATGTCCTAGAAGACAACGGCCCGGTCAGCGTGTCCCGCGGCAGGCATCGCCCGGCCCGGCCTGGCCCGGCGGGGACTTCCCCCGCAAGTTGTCGGCCACCCCGCAGCCCTGGCAGGGGCGACCCGGCACGGGAACGGGCGGCGGTACCTGCACGGCCGCCTTGATCTCCAAGTCGAACTTGACGATCTCCTGGTGGCAGACCCGCACCGGCACGCAAGCGCTCGTCGCCATCTTGGAAGCGGACGGGGAGGCCGACGCCCGCCGGCGCCCCCTGCGGGCGCTGAGCAACCGCCAGGCGGCAGGCACAGGCCTAGGCCTTCTCCAGCCCGCTGCGGGGCTCGGCTGGAAGGGTGCGGGAGTGCCGAACCTCGGCCGTATGTCCGACGGCAAACGGTTCTTCTGTTCAGCCTTGGCGGCCCTGTGCCTAGTAACGCGCCTATCGTGTGACCTTAGTGCTGCCGTTATTACAGATTTTATAGTTCTGTGGGTACTGAAACGTTCCTTCCCTTAGCCCTCATGAGCTAAAAATGGGCCCAAAGAGCACCCACCGTTAACCTGCGAGAAGCAATGGTAACATTGGGACTGCACTGGCCCCTGGAGCTTCACAGTTTTATAGGCACCAAACCTCCCAAGTTTCCTGGGTGGACAAAGGCTGCCTTTGACCCTCAGCAGGAGGTACGATGGTCAGGGTCTGGGTGAGGAGCCTGGAACAACAACATGAGGTACCTTCCTCCTGACAGGAGGGGAAGCAAGGCAATGGCCCTTTTGCTTTTTCCAAACTCCTCCCCTAGTAACCCGTCTTCCCCCTTCAGCCTTAAGAAAATGCTGTGTAACAACCCAGGTTTGGACAAAGCTACCAGGTGCTTAAGACAGAACCCATTTTCATGGCCACTGCAGAAAGCAAGGCCTAGTGGGTTGCAGCCCAGGTTCTCCTGATGGTCCTATCACGGTGACCCAGCTGCACAGTAAGGCAGCTGTTAGCAAGAGAACTGACCAGGGCAAGGGAAGCAAGTTATTTCCTTGTCTAGCTGTGATCCCTTCCAAAGGAAAGCTGCCAATTACTGGAGCTTGCCCTGGAGACCAAGGGAATTTACTTCAAGGAAGCACATGCCATTCACTGTCATGCCACACATACAACGATTCCAAACAATACTTCCTCCACGATTTTTATTTTAAATTACAAAGGATGTTGCATACATTGATGAATTTGTATCTGAACAGAAGTGCTAGGGATCAAGGGTGACAGAGTAAACAAAGTCAATAGTTTAATTGTGCCTCTTTTCAAAAAAATAAAAACCGCACAACTATTAACCAACATTAAACATTGCAACTCTTAACAGATCATGCTTTTAACAATGTAAATTTGTTTTCTAACAGAGACAAGACGACTTTCAGTAAGTTTTTCTGAGCTCCAGTTGGAAGTTTATAGAATATCAAAGACAGCATTACAATCATGACCCCAAGCATAGGCAAAACAGAATGCCATGTTCTTTTTAAAATGCCTCCCCCCCCCCCCCATCAACCACCTACATCCACGTGTGCCACCAGCCTTAAGAGTTCACCCAACCACAAATACTGAGCAGTGTTTTATTTGGACATAATATTCTAGGAGGATAGATGATTCAAATCAGAATGTATGAATGTCCATCATTATAAGGAAGAGTAATAAAACTAAATGCTACTACTAGGTTCTATTTCTTCATCAGAAGATTTTGATACAGTGGAGTGTGCTTTTGCCAATACTAAATCCAACTCAGAAGTTAGCTCTTCCAGTGGCTAATTAACTCACCCAAATTTCACTTATACAGGTACTCAACTACAAAATATTAACTCAAGAAAAACTCTGCCACATTGATGTTACCTAAAAAGTTTGGAGTTTTATTTTTTTTAATGAAAGAAAGAAAAAGCATGACTGGCTCCACTTTTAGCTGCAGAGCTCATTAGAAAGACAATAAATGCATAGTCAGTATTTGCTCTTGTGGAAGTTCATGAATGTCTAAAAGGCTGAGGATTATAATTCAGTGTGCATACACACACACACACTTTATCATGCTAGAAGCACTGGGGGAAAAACATGGCATATTGTTAAAAGTAAACTGTAGAAAGGTAAGAGATACTTTTGTATGCTGCAAAGAAGAAAAAACCTAAAAGTGTCATCTTTCATTTAAGAATCCCAATTTATATTGGGAGGTAATTCAAGAGTGGTGTTTTCTCAACAAACTAATGCCCTTAGTACAGTTACAAGAAGAATCTGTCACTGAAGCAGTAACTGTTTGAAATGTACTTCATGCAATCCCTGGGGTAAACAAAATAAACCTCAGCTGTGTGCAAGGCTGTATCAATAAGCCAAGACCACATCTAGCAGCACACTTAACTGGATGATTCCAACTGAAGCCTCCAACTTAAAAAGAAACTAAACCCGTGATTAGATGCATTCTTGAAATTCAGGTCTCAAGGCCAAACACAGATCCTACCATTCATGGTACTAACTGGGTTATGCCTCAACAGAACTTCAGGAAGACTAGCAAGCACGCTTGAGGAACAGAATTGCATTTGCTATTTCTGCTGAAGGCAACTTGTATACAACCCTTCGAAATTCTCTTGGTAAAGCCTTTTAGAGCTTTAAAAATAGCTATGTTTAAATGATTTATGGAAAAGAAAAGCACATCCAGTCTTTATATTTTGTGAATACACTAACTGGTTTATTAATGAAGGCAAATATCAGATGAATATGGGGGGGAATCTTTTTAAAAATAAAATCAAAACTGACACCAGTGTATTTCAGAAATGTCTGGTTGCTTTTAGGTTAGTTAAAAAGACCCCTCATCTATTTTATGGTTTTGGTTTATTTTTCATTTGTCCTGGCCCTCTTAGTATGGAACAAAACCTATCTATAAAGAATTAGGAACTGAACACAGCTGAGCCTGACTCTCACATCAGCTTTACAGCAATACAATTTTGTGAAATCACAATGACTTCAACTGGTATGATAAGAAAACTCCAGCCCATCCACACGTAAACAGAGCTTTAGTAGTAGGTCTCTCTCATCCAAAAAAAGAAAAAAGAAAGAAAAAAGGAAACATTAGTAAAAGGGGCTTAGGGCTAAAAAACACCCTTCATGAGCACCCCCACATTTTGCAAGGCCATTCAAAAACTGGTCTTCCATATACATACAAAAGGACTACTACTGAGAGAAACTGGAAACAGATCTATCCAGACTTTCTTCAGGATGCTTTTATCAGTTCTGATTCAATTTCTGAAGGGTTAGGTTTGACGAGTTCAGAGGGAATGAAAAACATTTAGTTCTAGATGTACAAGTAAGGCACAATATAAAGCCACATCATCATCTGTCATGAAGGAAGAAGGAAAGGACAAGAATCATACATGGTACAGTAGAATACGCAGTCCATCAGATCAAAGTGTGGCACCTAAGTTCAGACTGACAAGATCTCAACAAGAGCAGTTACGACAGCATGCTTTTAACGTGGAAACAAATTCTAGAGAATCCAGTGTATCAGAAAAAGGAAGAACTTTTGTTTGTATTAAATCAAAAATGTATAATTGTTTTTGGATATAGGATTAAAGGTGAATATTCACAATGCCTACACTCAAAAACAAACAAAAAAAAATCCAGGACTTCATTAAGATCCACATACCATGTATGAACACTGAAAATCTTTAGAAAACGGTCTTCTCTAAAGATCACCCAAAATGCATGCCACAATTGCCAAAACATAACAAGTACATTTGTTGGTTTTTATACCCTTACAAGATTTTTGTTTGTGATAAGTATACACAAAATGTATATATTTTAATGACACTAGAGGAAGCAGATTGTTACTGGCATTAAAGTACAACCATTTCTAGACTGTTTAAATGCCACAGAGTCCCCTGGTTAAAATGTAAAGCTGCACAGCTTGCCTATGTCACCTTTATGATAAAGTTAAACCAGCAAAAGGTCTTATCTTTACTCTACATTTTACTGCCAGGTTTTATTTATATCAAGTATCGCTGCAGCATTCTGACCAGCCCAGAGTTAGCAGCAAGTGGCAGGAATCATATAAAATGCAGTTTCTTTTTAATTTTTCTTTTCTTTTTTTTTGTGTGTTTTTTTTTTTTTTAAACAAAGTGCTTTTCTAAGATATACATACATATAAATAGTTACAAAATAAAGTGTCAACATTAAAAAGCTCATCTATTTAAAAGCTTTAACTTAAAATAATACATAGAAAACACTGAAATGCAAGGGCATGGAATTCACTAAAGATTCAAAGTCTACTTTGAAATGCTAGACCAAAATCATATTCTGGTTTTTCAGACAAAAATAAAAAGCTATAAAGTTTTCTTTGCCCAGTAGTTCTGAGCAGTAAAAAGGGGGCTTTCAAATACCATGTCAGTTCAATTTGTAACAGGAGTTTTGACCCGATTGCAAAACAGCTCTCTAAGGTTTAGAAATGCTGCCTTGTCTACCCAGTTGGGATATAGCATCCAGACCTCCCGAATCTGAGCAGTGCCTTATTCTACCCTTGGTACAGACATGGCCTTAACTTCACAAGAGACATTCTCTGTCGGGGCTTTATGGGCCGTATGCACCTCTGGAACGACCGCAACATCAGCAAGAACTAAGGAATACACCTGACCCAGCATGTAAAGCAGCAGCCAACTCTCACCTCACCCTAACAACAACAACAAAACCACCTGAAACAACACCACCCACATTCCACTCAGATTTTGCAAGTCTTAAGTGGATTTACAAAGTTTTGCCTAAATTGCCCTGGGTATTTGTTCAGTCTCTTGCAGGAGAGACTTTCTGTACAGCTCAGTAGTGGTATTTTGGCCTCCTCCTCCCTTTTGAGTCTTCCAAAATATTTAGATACAAAGTAAGCTGTGTGCACACTCCCAAGTATGTGGCAGGGCTGCCACCTTCATCAGCCACTCTTACTGCACTATTATAGATTCAGACTTTTTTTTATAGTACAAGCTTGGATATAAAAATAATCTACTTATAAACAAAAAGGAATCACAGTACAAACAAACTCAGACAAACTAGAAATGGAGAAAATCCCCAAAGGGAGTGGGGAGAAAGCCTTCATGGACTTTGCATTTTTTTTTTCAGCAGCTACATTTGAAAATATTTGGTATTCTATTTTCAGTAAACAGTGTTTTGTCATCTTTACATAGGGAGAGAAAGAACAGGGAGGAAAAGGAAGGGGGTCCATGAAACCAGAGAATGATCTTGCCTTGAGATAAAGGACTTTCTCATCGAAGGCTAAAGCTTTTAATCTGTACGTTAACACTGACTACAAAGCCAATTCTTATTAGCAGAAGAGCAAATAAGAACTGCGTGTTAATATTTTCAATCATAGAAACTACTGAATTAACAAGAATAAGTCACATATAAGTTTGAAGAAGCTAATTTTGAAATACCTGTACAAAAATATAAAAGTCTATAAATTTCTTTTGTTTGAAGCCTGTGTTGATCCTTGGAAACATCACATGCATAATACATCAACTGGAAAAGTGGCAACTAAGGAATTAGATATCTGTAGCTCTTTTTTTCCTCTTTACATATATACACATTACAATAAAAATAATTTTATTTTGGTTGTTTGGTGGAAGTATACTACAACAAGCTAAATATTTTTTTTAAATTCTCAAAAGTTGAAAACTATTTTACCAATAGCTTACTAAAATCCAAATATATTAAAATCTCCTACAGTAAGTGCAGAGAAAAAAGATTTAAAGACTCCGAGATGGCCACCAACTTATCTACTATGGAAGCGAACTACAAGAACAGCAAAATAATATTGTTATGTATGAATGCTCCTTCTGTAGATAATTGGACCCAAACAAAAAAATTCACAGTTCAGTAAGATCCCTAACCCTGACCTTTAATTTTTTTTTCTTTTTTTTTTCATTTGTTTTTACATTCAGTACAGTATCATATAAGCTGTGCAAAACTTTACTTAGACTGGCAGTTCGCCATATCAGTTGCATTTGTCTTTGGTACAAAAATAAACAATCGCATTAATGTGCAAGTATTTGTTTTCTTCCGGCCAAAGTACCGAAATTGAGTTTTCTAGAGCCATCTTTTATACAATACATAGACTCTGTGGCATATATCTACAATTTCAACATATTCCTATATACATTCAAAAATTTTAAGAGCTGGAACAAATACATTAAAACCTATAATCTTACCATCTATACATCTTGGTTTTTTCCCCCTCAGGGTTTTCTTCATACAAAACTTTACCAGCTTATACTGATAGCTCTCCCCCCAAAATACAAGGCACAAAGAATATACTTTTTTTTCTCTTGCTTGCACAGACATTTAAATACTATATTAAGCTCAGAAAATTAAAGTCTTATATGGCACACTAGCTCTAATGCCATGTGTGCTATGTACAAGTTAATAGTTGCAACGAAAGTTTACTGTTTAAGAACATAAGAAAAACCAATTATTTAAAAAAACAAAAACCAAACACAAAAAAACCCAACCAAAACAAACAGAACAACCCCTCAAAAACAGGGAAAAAAACCCCAACCCCCAAAAAAACCAAACCAAAAAACTCTCTAAACTGACAGCTTTANCTAAAAAACAACATATACAAAAAAAAAAAAAAAAAAAAAAAAAAAAAAAAGCTTCCTCCTCTTTTACTTGGAGCATAAACCTGTCACAATGTCTGGCATATGCTACACATTTTTTTACTAGTGAAAACATGTTTTTTCTTCTAAAACAAAAGTGATATATTCTGGTCCTAGACAACTTAGTTTTACGAAGAATCCACATCTCTGTATTTAAGCTTAAAGCAGCTTTGAAACTATTGGGTTTATGGTCCAAAAATGCTATTTAGCATTTTATATCATGCTTCCATTTGTTTTACTACATTGTTATTTTAAAACAATGGAACCTAATTTAAGTGTTTACATAATGCTAAACTGACATGCAGACCAGAATGCAATTTACAATGAAGTACATGACAACACAGGTAGAATCTAACTGATGAGAACAGCTGAAGTCATGTCTCAAACTTTCGACATGGGTATTCGTAGCCCTACAAGGCCACCAGTGGGGTCTCCTTCTGCAGTCTTCTCTAAAACTTGATTCACAAACTCTGATGTCTGTCCAGCTACAGGTAGTCCTAAAAATGGAGGGCAAGCAAACATGCTGTAAGGTTACTATTCTCTCCATGTATTTGTAGATTCTTACAACTAATACAAAGCCAACAGAATAAACACTTAAGTTAGCAACCAACCAAAAGGCAAAGAAAACTGAAAACAGGAAGTACTTTTTTCATTTCTCCATTTCAGAAACTGTTTACAATCTAAGGTATCATACACTGTAAGTGAAGAGAAACATTCGAATACATTCAGTTTACTGCTTACCAAGAGTATCTTTAATAAGCAAGTTCAACTTCTGTTCCATGTTGACTCCTCTATCTTCTTTAGGTACCTGCACCCGATTAACTATTTCTTGTTTAATGGAGTTAATCACAAACAGTAAATTATCTGCAAAGAAAGAAGCCTGGATTAGATTTACAGCACAGTACTGCTGGAGCAAAAGAGATCCATGGTTGTCCACACACTTATCTGTAAGTGTCAATGGTATTGTATCATGCTTACTGTAAAATTAAGATGGAATAGCTTACATCTGTAGACAATTCCAAAAATATTTAATTGCATGCATACATTTACATAATTTACACCTGTAAAGTAGCTCAGCACTGCAGGTAACCCAATTTATGTATGCCTCCCACTTTATGGAGAAGACTGGTTTTGTACCAAGAAAATCCTTGGGTTTGTACCAACCCTGTTTTCTCTTTAAACTGCCAGGTACGACCCAGGTTACGTGATGGTGCAAAACACAGACTAGTCTGAACAAGATAAGAAAAAAGATGTGAAGAGCTGTATTTACCGTATTCCGTGTTGAGACCCCAGAGTTTTACTTTATTGGCTTCATACTGGGCTTTCTTTTTTAGTCTACAAGCCCTATAGTAAGAAGAGGGGAAACAAAAATAACAAAAATTCCAGATTACTACGAGCACCTATTTGATTGCCACATGAAATTATCAACCAATTCTGCCAGAGCTGATACATACAGAATCATCTATCTACCCACTCACCATCACTGAAAGCACACTACCACCTGTACTTGCTTACATTTCACACTTGGGGATTTTGTCAATGCATCAATCATTTGCCCTGCAGCTAAGTAAGCTTCCAGTGGAAATACATCATTATCTAGGTAACAGACAAACTACATATCTCCAAAGTGCCTGTTTCCCTGTTTTTGCTAAACTGGTTCCATTGCAGGAACTGCCCCAATGAAACAGATTTCTTAAAGTAAAAATTGGTTAGATTTTCAACAGACAGTTGTAGTAATCCAAATTTACTCATACATGTAAGCATTATCTAATATATACCTGGAAGCCAGCTTGTTCTTTTCTTTTCTTGACCTTGGTCTGGCAGTTAAGGGAAGTTCACTGACTGGTGTCAGGTCACTGATCACCTTATTCAGCTTCCTCAGTTCATTACCAATCTGTAGAAGCTTTCTAGGGTTGGGAGTCAGGTCTTCTACATCAGTCCTCCGTGACTTCTTTGCTGCGTATTTTCCTGTTTTAAACATGCAGAAAAATGGGTTGGGAAGTGACACAATACATACACAAACCTGCAAAAAACATTCTTAAATATGTATTTTTTGGTGTGCAGCTTAAGTTCCTTTGTTCATTACAAGAGAATGGACTGAAATCATGTGATCCCTATGGCTTTTCACAATAGAAAGAGCATTTCCAGACAAGCCGCTTTGTACAGTTCATATTATATCCAGATCAGATAAGAACAAATACTGCTGGCCAGGCTACTGGATGTGACAGATACTATACAGACAACTGTATTGGAAAACACATGTCACAAGTTCAAACCCCTAACTCCAACTTGCTAACTTGTGTTCAGACAATACACCCTCTTGCACACTCAAGTTGATAACATTTCTAAGTAATCTTACTGCTAAAATTCTGTATTAACAAAAAGTGTCAAGGCCTGGTACTGAAATGATCTTCAGCGGCACGGAGCTTGAATGATCTACATAAAAGCTGGTTAAATACATTCAAACATATTTTATGTATTTGAAGCTATTTAAGGCCTGATTTTCCTGACCATATGTTTACATATGAAAATTAAAAAATCCTGCTTGTATTAGATTCTGTAGCTTCTGGATGTTAAGTAGTGTTTGATCCTACGAATCCTTTGCAAACACACCTGACTTAAAGGTCATTTGCTCCTCCAAGCGTCTGGTGGGACTGAGTCCTCAAGGCACGTTTGGTTATTTGTTGTTTAATAACAACATAAGAAGGGGCAGTATTAGGGACTTCAGGTACCAATATTTCACTATAAGATAAATAAGCATATAAAAACTAAGAAGATTTAAAAAAAAAAAAAAGGTTTTCTACCCTGAATAAATCTACAACACAAAAACCACCACCACCAACAAAAATCTTTTGGTTTAACAGAAGCTAAACTGCCACATTAAGGATAGTCATTTTCAGCTGTAAGGGAACATTAACATTACAACCAGGAAAGCTGGTTTCATTTTCTCCTTCAAAGTCAAAATCAAATGGAGCAGCCTACCAAAGAGGTCCTATGACAAGAAAACAAACATTACTTGTAAGAGCGGTTTGCTCTGGGTGATGTTAGTCATGTGTGCAGTACAGCAAATTGCTAATCCAAAAGTCATGGGAAGAGAAGGCAGTTATTAGACCAATTGGTTTAAGTTTCTAAGAGGCTGTTTTAAAGAAATAGTTCAGTTGGAATACAGAAGAGGAACTGCTTCACAGTGCTGCATTCGTGTAGGTGGGAACACGTAGGGAGGATTGGAAAGCGATGCCTTATTGCCTGTCCTTTAGTTCGTACTGCAGTTAACACGAACTTTGCGTCTCGCACCACTTCCAGCTTCTAACACAACCAAGACTGAATCTTGCTCCTCTTAGCTGCTAGTTATCAGTCAGGCAACCCATGCAATATGTTTACAGTATCACATTAAGAAAATTGCAAACTCTTGGGGTTTCCACTGAAAGCCCTTGGAAGTTACAACTCTCAATTCATCCACCTTCTTCTGGAAGAAACCACACTGACAGTTACTACTGCATGTTCACTATGCCCTCCTTGGACACTGTGCAGAACCCTGCCACTGGAGCAACAGACTTACAGTGTTCCAATTTATTTTAACAGCCAATGCACAACTTCTCAGCATTTGCAAGGGCGGGCATTGGGCTACTGAAGATGCCAGAATGAAAGACTTGTAGCTAGGACTCTGCGCTTACCATGATGAAGACCGTTCTTCTGATACATGTTACTTGGTAAGGTATCTCGATTCCACTCAGATGGCCTCAGCATCCTTTCTTGTTGTGATGGTGTCAGCTGCTCACTGTACTCCCAGAAATATCTTCGCTTGCCTCTTTTCCGAGAGGATATTGCAGTCATTTCTTTTAATTCCTCCACAGAATCATTTTCATACCCTAAAAGGACGCATTGCACTGTTTATATAACTTTGACAAAACAGTTTCTAGCCTTTTAGTGGTGGACTGAGTATTCAAGTCAAGAGTAGAACCACAGACAAGGCCTGTTTTATGTTATCTAGTAGACATGTTTTTCAGCATCAACTACTACTGGGTTACTTGCCTTAAATCCAGAGATAGACAGGGATGGTGCTTCCTTAGTTGATAAGAGACAAATTATTTATGCATTGAAAGCCCCTTTATGTTCCCTGACCCCTTAGGCTCTATTGCTCTTCTCCCCCTGTAGAGTACAGACAACAGCTGTCGAAGAGGGTTTCTTCATCCTTACAATTTTCTCCATGAATCTGCTGGAATATAATCCTAACTCGCCTCCTCATTTTAATTCATCTTTTATCAAAAAGCATAGAAAGGGAAGCAGATAATAAAGATGGATTAGTAAACAACTAAGAAAGAAGGCAAAAATATTCAATCATAGAATATTCTGAGTTGGAAGGGACCCATTAGGATTACTGACTCCAACTCCTGCTCTTCCTTGAGTCTAGAGTATCTCCAGAAATAGATCAAACCACGTATCTCTATGAGATTAGATGAAGAGTGCTCTGTTACCAGAACAATGACCTAAAGTCCATAAGAAAAGACCATCTAAAAGGAAGGGATCTGGACACAAGTTGTTCAATCTCTTCCTCACCCCTTTAGAAGGAAGAAAAGAAATGATCCACAGTAAAGCTACACAGTATTTTAGAGGTATGTTATGATGCCCTTGCTATGATGACCTGTTTGTGAAGTACATGGAAACTGTAAGGCCACTATCCACACTGCATACATATTTATACCATAACTATGGAAACACAAACCACAGGTTTTAAAATCCTGCGCATGCCTCAGAAAATAAAGACAACATATACTGTTAAAAGACCCCAAACCACTGCATTGACTTTTGTACTAAAATGCCATGTAATAAGTTTTACATTTACTTAAAAAAGAATGCATTTCAACACATCACACACTGATGAAGCCAACCACTGAACAGACTGTAAGCTTAACAAGCCTTGACCCCATATACTTGAGCTCTGCTTCATCATTTAACAGTAGCACAAAGAACACTTTCTTCTTTTAAAATTCAGTCCATTCAATTTGTCTGTTTGCACTCGAAAAAATCAGTTGAAAGAGGATAAACAAATTTCCTTGCCTTGGTCTGACTTTCACCTCATAACTCAAAGTATGAATAAAATTTAGATGTGCAGAAGGATGAAGTCAGTTCTAAAGTTCTGTTTCTAATCATTTTGCCAACTCCTTTGATTCGCTAGTTTATTAAAAAGACATTTATTCAAAGGCAAACAAACAATGAAGCATGGGTTATAAAACATTTTTTCTTGTATAGTCAAAATTATTATGATAATTTACATTAAATATAGTTTCAAATACCATAAATATTTTAACTGTAGTTCCATTTTATCCAAAACACTGTTTGACATAAATATCAAAAAACTCTTAAAACCCCCACTTTCCACTTGAAAACACATAACAAGCTATGTAAGTTAGTTACGCATAAATTTAGTCCATCTTTGTGATAACACAGAACCAAGCCAACCAATGAAAACAAATTTAAGAGCTGATGGGTACAAATGCACAAGGTTAAAATCAAGACTTCCTGTTTGCTTATTTAAACAATAATTAAGTTAGTAATTTAAATTATGTTGACTAAATGCATCCTGCCTTGCAACTCTAACATTAACCTGCTACCATTTTAAAGTTACATTGAATAATTTAGTGCACAATGTCCTAACCCAGTCTGTACCACACAGGACTGCAACAAATCTATTTAGCTTTCCTCCACTGTATTATTCATCTTCCCTGAATTCATTTAGCAAAGCTCATAGAGCAGTCTCACTTTCTTTGGTGGGCTTCCAAGAAATCCCAAAAGGCTCTTGTACTTACCTTTCAAACTCTTTGCAAGCCCCTCCTAAAAATCTTTGTTCACATCCCTTACTACTGTTTAGGTTTAAATTCACCAGAGTTAAATTAAGTAAAAGACAGAAGAGCATAGACATGATTTGTGAATCTTACCAGATTAAAACCAAAAATAGCCCCACTAAAACAAAACTGGAAACACCCTTCTCTTTACCATTTAATCATACTGACTGCTGTCAAATCATTATGAGTCTTCTTCTCCCAGCTGATGGTCCAACTGCTCAAAACAGATGCAATGTAACTTCCTTAAACAATCCCCACGTCTGCACAAGCACTTTTCCCTTTCAGCTATTTCTTCTCCAGTGCAACTGAAAACTGAATCAGTTGTTGCATCTCCTATTTCTGGAATCTCTTGACTACTTGATGGGAGGTAGTAATTTACAAATATTTCTATTTCAGGTAAAACATACTAGTAGTGACAAAAAAAATTCAAATGCTAGAAAAGGCCTGGGCTGATAATTCCCATAATAAATTACCTTTACAGGTGATCAAAATTGCTAAATCTCTTATCAGGGTGACAATTAAAAAATGTTGCCCAAACCTGCCTGACAGCCAGACACATTTTTAGTTATTTCTCCAAGTTCCCGAAGTTCACTATATCTAAGTATTTCCTCAGACAACACTAATGCTTTAAGAAAGCATTTCATGTACTCCAGAAGCATACAAGAAGAACAATAAACAAAAGCGAACTGTGTATAAAATGTATCAGAGGGTCAGCAATAACAAGTAAGATTTTTGTCCTTTCAGCAAATTGTATCTTCACTCTATAAACTGATTTTGGTTTCAGTAGTATGGAAAGTTAAATCTTCCTGGGTCATGCCTATTTTTAGAAACTTTTAGACTAAAAGTAAATATTATGGATAAAGGTAAAAAAGCAACACAAAGTATGAGAGTGACATAATTAAAATACCTTCTACAATAATCAAAACATATAGTGAAACTTTTAATATCACCATACTCAAGGTGAATGGCTTCACTCACTTAAAAGTTTCTGCAAGCTTGTATAAGCCAAGTTCCTCAGTTACTGTACTGCACAATGCAATTGTATTTATAGGGCAAGAGCAATTTCTTATCAGTAAAATCTGAACAAATGGCAAACAGTTAATGTAATTCCACCAACTGAAATCCCAGCATTTTAATAAGACATCTTTTCAAGGTTACCATGCTTTTTGTGCAAAATGCCTCTGTGGGCTGCAAAGCATTGTGCAGTACAGCAGTCATTACAGAGCTGTAACAGCTACTCAAAGCCCCAGAAAGCAGAGGGAGTTCAATTCAGAAGGCAGGAAGAGATTATAAAATGCCAATAAAAATGTGTTGTGTACATGTAAAAGTAATATAAAGGGCAAAAGGTTTAACAAGTTTAATGTCAACTCAGGAAATCTACTGAGACAATTATTTAATCTATGACAAACACTGACAAGCATTAGGGTAGCTGCTTGCTTTTAAAAAACTGCTCCCCACCCCCCAAGTTACATACTGCCAAATGTCTGAATACCTTAATTCTTAAACTCTACTGCAAAGCATTTATAAAGTGTGAATAGCAGGATACTTTCTACAATGAAACATGAAACTAATAATTGTTTTCAGTCCTGTCCCTTTCCCTTCAGATTTTATTTTTACACAACATTACCGCTTTGTTACCTTCTAGGTGAAGGTTAGTTCTTATTTCTGTTGTTAAGGCTCCATTTCTACATGCAGAAGAGAGGAATTCAGTATCCTTTGAAGACTCACTAAGTGTTACTGCTGAAAACCACCAAGAAATGGTTCTATTAGTTTCAGTGGTAGGTATTTGGATTCTCTGGAAAACTACCTATAGTAAGACCTAAGTAATTATGAAATTATTTCACTTAGGCTATGATTTCATACCAGCTGTCAGGAAACACAACTCTGGATAAATTCAAAGCAGCAACCTACTGAAGCACAAGAAGGCTCTGCACATCCTACCATCAAGACAAGAAAAGAGATGACAACAATTGCAGGCAGTTGCTCTACGACCTTAGGCTACAAGCTAGGTTCCCTGGATTCCCTATTATTATTTTTGTTGCATGACCACTGTTCATGCAGGGTTTTCTCAAAACAGGGCAATAGAGACCTTGCACAGTTTTTATTGATTATATTTCACAAAGCACTTAAAAAATATGGGATTCAAGTTTGTAATGTAAGATCAGCATTGCTCATCTGTACCTATAAAGCATTCAAAAGCATTCTGTTCCTCTGGGCAGACAAATCCATTAACCTCCACTTTAACAAAGCCCAACATTGCTGGTACCTGGTTCTGAGAAAGTATCGCTGATGTCGTCATCTTTATCATCCTCATAATCTTCTTCCTCATCATCATTTTCAGAGAGCTCATGCTCACTGCCAAATCCTTCATCGTGGTCTTCATCTTCAATATCGTCCTCGTCATCCTCATCTTCCTCAGGGTCTCCTTTGGCTGCCTGTTCACCCAAACTGTCTGTTACAAAAAGAGAATAGTTGTGCTCTTCTTTCTTCTGTGAAGAATCTGACACTGATGTGCTGGCAGAAAGGCTGCTCTCCCCTACAACAAGCCCTGGGGATTCCTGGGGTGGACCGAGGAGCAGTTCTTGAGTCTCTTTAAAAGGCAGAATAGGAGGTGTACTGTGACTGTGCGGGGACTCCATTCCTTTCCTTTCTTGTCTCTTTGCTACAGCACCACAATGGCAGGTGTTTTCCTTTGCTGCATCAGCATGTGTCTGGCTCAGCACCGGTCTGCTGCTCTGTGGTAAAGGATTGATCTTTACTTTTGCCTTTTTAACATAGTCTTTACATTCAACATGAACGTTCACCTTTTCGTTGCTGTACACATTGGTCTTCACCATGATTTGTGTACTGGAAGCAGGCTGAGTCCCAGGTTTGCTTGCCTTCTGAACACAGTCCGACAAAGGTGCCTCAGCCTGTATGTTCTTGGAGGAACAGACTGGGGCTGCTGCTCTGGTTGCAATTTTTTTGCCGGGTAACAAAGAATTTAAAGGGTTTTGTTTTACACTAAAGAGCAAATCAGGGTAATAAAGTGAATCAGAAACAGGTTGGGAGTCCTCACTGTTAAGCTGAGCCAGTGTTGGTGTTTTGCTTATCACCTCTTCATCCTGATACGGGCTTGAAAAGTCATCAAGGCCCAGGTAATCCACCTCTTTTGTTCCCCAGATATCACAGCTGGTTAATTTAGTGTACTTAGTTAAGTCTTCACAGTAGGTGTCCCACTGCTCCCACTTTGAGGTGAGAGCAGCTTCTTTGTCCAGGATGTCCGTAAAAGACTCCAAGTTCTCAAGGTCTTTGCAGTCCTCCATTGAAAGTAAGTTGTCTCTGGAGCTTTGCTGATAGTCCATTTCTCTGTCCTGTGCATAATAACACAAGTTAAAAATTAATACAAAAGAGTATCAACCATCTCTGTCCTCCACTTAATCTAGTATGGTGAGCTAAATTCCAGTGAAGTATAACGGAGTAATAACATGTAAAGACACCTCAACTTCCACCTAGAAGTTGCTTTTGAGGGTCAGAATGAAGTCCAGCTTCAGTAGCAGATCCTTCTGAAGAGACTGACAAAGATACAAGTCAAGTGTTGTTGGATTATTTTCTGCTATGGCAGAAAAATTCATTGGGTTATCAGGAACTTGATGAGTACCAATACGCACGTGTTTAAGATATAAAAGACTTCCCAGGCAAGCTGTTCTAGTCTCTATTAACCTAGGTCAATCTTTGCTGCATGCTTAACAGAATAACTGCACTCTAACACGATCAGTCAACAACTATGAGATACCCTTCTGCTTAGATGCAAAGGAAAAAAAAGCTAGCAGCAGCTCATGAGTCAACTTTTATTTCGCTTCCCCTGCATTCACAGCTTGGATGAAGTAGCATACAGCTGCTCTTGCAGAAAAGATCAGCATCAGTCCATAATGTCAACACAGCTCTATTTGAGACTTGTCTAGAGAGCCTCTTGCTGGCTAGCTTTAACAAGCATCTATTGAGGAAGCATTGCATTTGCTGGACAAGCAGTTAGGCTCTTCACTAATCAGTAGCTAGCAGTAATGAATAATCTTCTAGCATTCTTGAACAAATACCCCTTTATTACTGAACAAACTCAGGGTAAGGAGAGGAAGCTGTGTACACACACAGACCTACCAGTTCATACATGAAGTCTGGATCTGAACTGCTTGCCAAGAGATCCGTGCTCATCAGAGTCTGCTCTGAAAACACATGGCTCCGAAAGGCATCCCCAAAAGGAGGGTCCATTCCACTCACACTGGGCTACAACAAAATTGATACTGCCATTTGAAGCATGCTATAGAAAGGTATAGTCTTTTCTTAACACAACATAAAGAGTATTGCCATTCAATCCAAGTCTCTGAACTTCTATACTTGCATCTAGAAGGCTTTTTACCTATGCAGATAAGCACGTCATTTCTCAGAGCGAGAGAATGCTTTAAGAGCAGCTAACATGTAGCTCTTTAATCAAAGGACACATTTGTATTCATCATATAGCTGCAAAAGCATTGCTTATTCATTCTTTTTTGTTAGTCTGAAATTCGCATGAGTTTGCCAAGTTTAGGGCTACGTTAGCATTTGTTGGAGAGGAGAGCGAGTACTGGCAAGATCTGAGAGTATCAACAGGCACCACACACTTGCAGGGCCTTCAGCCTAACACAAACCATTTTGTACTAAAGCAGTGTTGACTGTTTTTAGAACCCACAAAGCTTCCACCTGAGAGTGTAACAAAAGCAGAAGTTATTACAAGAAATCAGGAGGTTTAGAAATAAATAAATAAATATTTACATATAATCTATTGAGAAAAAAAGTGCACATTTGCAAAAACCATTATGCAGGATGACTGGGCATGCAGGGAATGGACAGCAAGGCTTCCTGCTACGCTGAATTCCAGACCTCTATTTCTCTTCTAAACACACTTGCCCTGAGGGTTGGGAAGGGAGAAACACTGTAGTGCAGAAAGTCATTCACTGTGGTGATGTGTGAATCACTGCAGTAACAGAGGCCTCTTCAAGAAGACAACTCTGCTGCATCTTGCTGTGTAAACGGGTAACAGTACCAAGAGCATCACAGACACTACTGGGACCCTAAAGAATACACACCATTTCATCTATTATAAAGTCTCCCTGCTCTTAAACTTTTTTTTTTTAAATAAAAATAAGGAAGCAAAATTACCTAAGGAAGCAAATAAAACGGTAGCAGACTTACCTGAGGCATTTCCAAGCCCAGATTCCCCAAATCCAATTCCAAACTTCTTGTTTTATTCACTCGTGGATTCCTTTCCAGCTTTACTTCGGTCTCAGTGAGTTTACACAATCCATGCAATGAAATTTTTCTTAGGATAACTTCAGCTTACCCTAATGGAGCTCCTTTACTTCTGTGTAGAATAAACACAGCAGACCCCAAGGAGGTAAGTAAACCTTCATCAAAAAGGTAGTGCTTAAAGAACAAAGTGAAGACAATTCCTCTGAAAAGTGATTATTCCTCATGCTGGAATATATAGCAATTTTCCTCCCCTGCCATCTTTCAAGTGAAAAGCCAGATGCTACTTAACAGAGCTTCAGCAAAACCATTTTTGGCCGAGTTACATTTTGTTGCCTTTTTTCCTCACTACTGAGACCACAAGCTCTAGAGAAAAGAAAAGCCTCTCTAATAGGAAATAATGACTAGCATACTGCTACACAGGAGAGAAAATCTTTATGACTAATATAACACAGCAAATAATTTCTAAAAATGTCTCAGGCAAACATCTGAAAATACTGATTTCAGAGTAGACAATAATACTGTTTCAGCAATATCTCCTCTTTTTCTGAGGAGATTAATCCAACCAGCATCAGATAAGATTCTATCAATCACTCGAATAGCAACATCTAGTGGTAGAGGGATTACAGCAATGCTCGCTGTCCAGCAGGAGAGGAGGGGAAGAGACAAGACTTCTCCAACGAATCAAATTAAAAACTGTGCCAAATTCAGATGCCTAATAAAATATCTTCTCTATCAATTTCAAGTAAGGTACATGTGGAAATTGGTGCAGTTTATCTATTAGTAATTATACCAGTTCACTAGTTTCTATAGACCTGCTGCTACTTCAGATGGATAGCTGAAGACTTTTCAGAGCCTCACACTCTGTATAATACTGCATGTTTTTAACAGTGTAAGGAGAACCTGAACCTTAGAAAGGCAAGCACCTTAGCACAAACTCCAGTGACTATACCTACACTAAAAATACGACAAAAGACTAGTAAAATAAGTAACAGGAAGTACAAAAGGACAGTGTTATACCAAAACCAGTAATTAAAAAATCTTTAATGGTATCAAATCTTAGTATGTAACGTAACTACATTGTCTTCAAGGATGTTGCCATGTACTGTCTTGTTTGGCTGCAAGATTCCTACCCTTATAACAAAAAAGCAGCATTATAGGATTGCAATAAAAAACCTTGAACCATCATGCTTGTACAGTTTGTCAGCATTATCAACTCAAATATATTTGTTTCTTTGAGCAGAATTCATCATTCAACATTGCTCCTAAGTCAGACCTCAGTGCAAGCTGCTCAGGCTACGTTTATTCTCCTGTTTTGGAGAAAAAAAAACAACCACCAAAACCCCATGAAGAATAGTAAAGTGTTCTGGAGTGGTGCTACGGCCAGAACTCTCCTCCCATCAGCACATGACAGCATCCCTCTGATTATCCCTACTTTCAGATAGTATCTCGGCTATTTGGTTATATTCCGCTCATATGCCATCAGACTGTGGTAAAACCAGACACTATGCAAAGAAGTCTTTACTTCTCAGAACACATTTCTTTTCAAATTGCTGCTAGAATATAAAGAACAGCAATTACAGTCCTGTTATATGCAAGTTCTCAGTAAAATCATGCTATCACTGCCAAATGCAAGCCCTTGTAGGGCCCTGCCTTGAGTAAGATCCATTTCCTTCTGGGAAAATTTTCTTCCTGCTCTAAAACTTCCAGGGAGCTCTTTTTAGTTATTTTAAAGTGACATTTAAAGAGGGCAATGTGCCTCAACAACCCCTATCTCCTTTCACCCAGCAAATGCCATACTGCAGCAGAACTAGACCTCCTTACTCTATTAGAAGTGTTTGAATGACTAATTCACTTTTCAGCTTGGCCTAATCTAGGAGAAAGGACTTGTTCTTTAGAACAAATAAACAATGTTCTCACATGCAAAGAAATAGAAGGATGTTATCTTTAACATCACTCTATACCTGAGTAGTATCTTTCTTACTTCCCATACACAGTAGCAGATTGATTCATTTTTCCACAGAATATCAGATTAATACTTCAATGTCAACACCAGAACATCACCACCTGTGCTCACTGGGAAGACTGTCACAGTTCTGCCACTGCATGATGTAAAGGGGAAAGAAAGGAGATGTTTGCTGCTTCTTTACTGGTTATTCTTTGTTATGTTTTTGTTAGAATATGTACCTCAAGCCATTCCACTGTGTTTCATACACAACTTGGAGGGTGGCAATCTGACACTGATTACATTAACAACTGACCCACAGTTCCATGTGCCAGGACCCGGGAGCTTTAGGATCATTTACAAATCCTCAAAACAAGCATTAAAGATTCAAAATACTTTTAGCATCTCAAAGACTGGGGTGATCTTTTAGCTATAAACTTATAGCACCATTTAAGAATGGCAGTGTATGCTCCAGGGTCAAAGCAGTCTATCAGCTAATCTAATTGTTCCTATAATTCTCTTCATATTTCATTCTCGACATTTTATAATATTAATATTTAAATATTATTTGAATCCCATTAGGATCTATTCAAGTATTCTACAACATAAGATTTTTCTTAGTAACTTTGGGGCGGGGAAAAACATGGTTGAGGCCATAAAAAGACAGGCACTGCCTCATGGAGCTGCACAACCTAGGCATGCTTCATGCTGCCAACAAAGCAGATCAACTTCCAGCTGCTTTCTACATATCCCAGAATCATCACAATCTTTATTAAAAGACTCCTGGTGTTCACACTTAACTACCAGTATTTTTTAATGAACTGGTAAATAAAGATGTATAGGTAGAAGTCAAAGATACATATGGAAGCACATATGTAAAATCCAAACTCGCTATAAGGAAAGTGACTGTGTGGACTGCAGCTGAAGTCTCATTTTCACAGCATTTATCATTATTGGCACTTTCAGCCCAAGACTGGGGTAGAACAGAACAGTGCAGTTGTAGCATTATCTATAATGGAAACAGACTTGAACAAACTGAAAGGTCTGTGGCAAAGCTCAAAGATAGCAGTATGAGTATTAC
The DNA here is from genome assembly GCA_013399015.1 of Galbula dea. Classification (NCBI taxonomy): domain Eukaryota; kingdom Metazoa; phylum Chordata; class Aves; order Piciformes; family Galbulidae; genus Galbula; species Galbula dea. The sequence continues at coordinate 2,460,772 of VWZX01004555.1, read as the reverse complement.
TAAATATTAATACAGCAGGAATTTCTACTTTGGGGTAATTGTCATTAATGCCTTACATTAGCCCTTCCCAAATGCAGAGATACAGAGCTGAAATCCTGTAGTTGCTCCACAGCAATGGAACTGCAGGTGGAATACACTGCCCAAGGCAGCAGGCACGGTGCCACCACTCCTTTGGCAGCAGTCTGCAGTTAAATCAGATTAAGGTGATAAAGGAGCCAGTTCCTGAGTTGGTTCTGTGTCTGCAGACTCTTGAGTCACATCAGCAAAGAGCTGCACCCCTGCTCCTTCACTTGGGTGAGATGAAGGGCAAGACATCTCAGGAACTCCTATGTTCATCTAACATTTAAGAATGTGAGGTACTGATGGAGGCATGCATATATACATTGGTTAAAACCCCCATCAGTTATCAATAAGTAAGCAAACCCTGTTCTATAGGGTTAATAAGTCATTTATCTAATAGCAAATCCTAACACAAATCTTTGGCATTTAGATTTAGGTTTTGAAACCATGCATTTAGAATAGCTTAAGAGTGGTCCCAAGACATCTGGAAGACTGAACTTCCAACAATATAATGCCAGGCTTGTTACCTGACATTACTGATGCAGCAGTACATTTAAATTGGCAGATAACAGGACCTAAACTCCAAAGACGCAGTCTTAAGGAGAAGTGTGGCAGTTACCACATGTGACACTTCCCTAAGTGAGTAAAACATGCTTCTGTGACAACAGCATGATCTCCAAAGAAGCCCCTGTAAGAGAAAAGCCTGAACTGTCAGCTCTAAGCTTGACAAGTCTTCCTCAGCCACCTGTATGAATCACTTGTACCATGGCTATAACTAAACTGCTATTTCTGTCTCAATTCAGATATGTATTTTGTACAATTTAAAGGCACACAGAGCATCACTAAAGCATTTATTGACTGTACAGTGCTTATTATCACAGCAGCTAAATGCCTGTTATAAATATATTACATGAACAATTATACTTTTCATGATGGTGACTGCATCGAACAGCAGTTTGTTAAAGTTACAGTTTTGATGCAGACAGAAAAATAGCAAGTCATGAGAGCCTGTCAGCACTAACCCTACAGACTCAAGCTAAAACATTCAAAATGCTGAACTCTGAATTTCAGAGAATGCATGAGAACTATGCCACATACTTTAAAAGAACCAGTGTGTACCATGCTGTGTTTGCTGGATCTGGACATTTTACGAAGATGCAAGAAGTTCTCTTGCAAGTCTCTTAAAAAACTTTTTTTCCTCCTCCAATTTGTGCCAATTTGTTTCCTACTGCAGAACATACTCTGCTCATTGTGGTCTTCAAGTGCAGAAGATTTTTTTTTTAGTTTTATTTCCAAGTGCAACATTCTTTTTTTTCCTTTCCCTTCTTTCTACATGATTCTTTAATTAAAAAAAAAACAAACCCCAAACTTGCACTTTTATCCCCCACCACTAAGACACTAACTTTTCTCTAGTGCTTGGGGTTTTTCGTAGTTTTGTTTTTTTGTTTGTTTACTCTTTTGTTGGTGGTGGGGGTTTTAGGGTTTTTTTTCATAGCAGGTGAGCAGAGACAGTCTTGTAAAAGGTCTTCCTCTGCTTCTCCCCACCATAGCCTCATCCACTTGCTCACCCAAAGAAGCCACGTCCCTCTGTGATCTCATTTGTACTAAAATGCCAGCATAAGCATGTAAGACACTGTGCCTTCTGCTTTCTCTGTCCTGGAGAGTAAGCAACATCTGCTTAAGATACCCAGATCACAAGTTTGGCAGAGTATTGCCATTTAAAAGAACTAAAGATACAAAGACTGTTTCACTTCTTCTGTATCTCCTCCCTTGAGGAGAGGGAAACTGCTACTTCACTCTCCTTGTTTCTCTTCCTCTGCTGACCTTCCCTCCCCCCCCCTCCCCCCCCAATATTACTTTTCTATTCCTACTTGCCCACAGCAGACAGACTTCAAGATTGGGAAGTGATACCACAAAAAAGCAGCCCTGGTCTCCAATCAAACACAGAACATCTCAGATAAAAGAACTAATGAATTACCAAAAAGAATTCAGCACTACATGTGTTATTTGAATTCACAATCCTACACACCAATGGCAGCTACCCAGCTTCAAAGGAGTATTCCACTTGTGAACGACTGCATAAGCAAATAGGCAGATGCCAGTAACTGATCATCATGCAAAAGGCAGAAAAAAAAAAGTGATTTTTTTTTTAACCCAACAAACAATGTATTGCATCTACATATTTTATAAGAACTACATTCAGAATAATATACTCCCACTAGAAGTGCTAGTTTATCTGTTCATTCTGGAACAAAGCATCAGTATTTATTATTACTTTAGTGCCAAGAGTGGGACGTGCAGCATGTTAAACTTGTTAAACTATATTAACACATTTCAATTCATCAAAACCACATTTTATAGTTAAAATATGAATTGCATAAACCTTTATTAAAATACCACTGTAGAGTTAGGAGAGTTATTTGCACAAGAGAATTAGCAGTAAGACTAACATTCATATTTTTTTTTGAGCCAGAGATTTCGCCTGAAGCAGAGTGCGGCCAAAGCAAAGACTGAAAACAAAAGCAAAACTAGGCAACAATTTAGCCTACAATCTCCTTACAACAGTCTACATTCCTACATGATGGTGCTTTGGGTTTTTTGTTTGTTGTATTTTTTTTATTTGGTTGGATTTTGTTTTGTATTTTTGACAGTGCAAAGTCGTTCAGGGTAGAGAAAAAAAATTCTATATTTCCCAAAAAACATTGATTAAGATTGTATCATTCCCTTCACCATAACTCCTCATACTCAAAATCATGGTTTGTTATACTTCTGTCAAAAATTAGTTACCAGTACAGCATTATTCAAAGCCAGCAAGAAATAACAAAATAAAAAATTTAAAAAAAAATGCAACAGCCAAAATGGTCAAAAAAGTTTCTTAACCCCATAAATTTAAAAACAGGAGGATTCTTAAAAAAATGTAATAATAATCAGGGAAATTATTATAGCAAGGTCTAAACCTTAAAAGCTATGATTTGCAGAAGACTTCTGACATTACTTTCTAGCTAACTCCAACTTCCAAGCACTTCTTATATCCTTATCAAGCTTTTATTCTAAAATACAATTAAACTAGCCTTCACAAACCACACAGCATGGACATGAAGTCATGGGAATCTAAAGCAGTGCACTCCCTTATTCATACCATACTATTAGTCTGTTTGTCAGACGGAAGCTTCTATTTAGTCCCATTTCATTCCTGTTAATGCTGAAGGGACTTCAAAACTCTGTCCTTCAAAAAGCTCTTCTGTTACTCTCAAAATTTGAAGAAAACCCAAAAAACACGGCAAGGCTGTTCAATGGGCTGAAAACTCTTCTGCAGACTTCTCTTACCAGTTAATGCTCCTGTCAAACACAATTCTTTGCTCATGTAAACCACTGGCTACAAAGCACAGTATGAGGTTTCCGAGTTGTTATTCAAACCTCTAAAAAGTACTGTCAGTGAATATTGATAATGGTACAAGAAACCTTTCCTGATAAAACAATCACCCAAAATATTTCTCATAGAAATTCTGACTTCCCATTTAAGAAGTCAACAATAAAAACTGACCAAGCTCCTAAAGCACCTGTGTCTGACCCTCTGTAATTGTTACTATGAAAACATACGTGTAATAATAATAATTAACTCTC
>VWZX01004555.1:2341457-2456219 GCA_013399015.1 Galbula dea | reverse complement strand
CCCGCCCTCCCTGCCCGCTCACTGGCTCGCTCCTCTGCCACTCGCACTCCCATTCGCTGTCGTCCACGCCGCTCACGCACCCAGCGGCCCTTTCAAGCTAGGGTGAGGCGACATGTAAACAAACCCCCTTCCGCCGCTCTGGAGAGGACCAGCTGCGGCCCCAGCTCCCCAGGCCGCCCCCAGCAGAGCCAAGAGGCCTCCGCCAGCCAGCCGCCTACTGGGAGCCTGCGCCGACCTCCTCCAAGCCCCAGCATAGCGGGAAGGGCGCGGAGGGCTCCCCTGACCCACAGGAGACAGTCCCCGCCCTGCGACCCCCGCCAAGGCTGGGGGCGGCTGGTTCGGCCTCTCCCGGAGCGCGCTTCCCGCTGCCCCCGGGGAGCCCCTTCCCACGCGGCCGTGGCTGCCGTTCACCGGTGAACCTCCGTATCTCCTGGCCCCTCCTAGTTACATAAAATCCCAAGCCGGAGGGGGGATAGTCCCTCTCGCCGCACTGCCCTGACCCTCGCAGACCGCCCGCCGGCCCGGGACCCCTCTCTGCCATCTCTGGCCCCGCAGCTGTCCCTGCAAAGTGAAGCCATCCCTCTAGACACCACCACACCCCAGGCAGAGAAACCCACGCTCGCCCCTATCACCCCCCCGCCCCGGCCGCCCCGAACATTCAAACAGGTCGAAAGCGGAGGAAGCGACTACAAGCCTGAAAAGCATCAGAGCGCAGGAACTGCCGAACGCTTCTGCTGCGGACGGCAGCGCCGACCGCACCGGCACCGCGTTCCGGGGCAGCCCAGCAACTCCTCCACCCGCACAACCAGCGCGACCGGTCTCCGCCGGTAAGACAGCGCTTTCGTTTCCCTGGTGCTCGCTGTGAGACTCGCTCTCCTTGGAAAGACACGGGCCGCTCCCGACGGACGGGGACTGGAAGGGACCTGAGAACTCGTGGCTAAGCCCGCATTCCGTCCCCTCCGCAGCCCCTCTCACCGCGCCCTCAAGCCACATCGCTACAGTCCCCCAGGCCACCGGGCCCGAGACCTCAGCTCTGGGAGCCAGACACCCCCCGCGCACAGCTGCTCTCCCGCAGCACCGGCAGCCACACCCCCACCAGGGGAGCGGAGGGAGGAGGTGGCGGGTTCCCTCCACTCCTCTGCCGTCCGCTGGGCACCATCCCCGTCCCCTTCTCCTCAGCGGCCAGCAGCCGGGCAGACACACCTCTCCCAACAGCCCCCTGCCCGGCGCGCAAAGGCACCGCCCTCCCCCCGCCAGGGCACCCTCTGCCTGCCACCGCCCCTCCAACGGGGCAACGAGCGGCCCCAGGGCGCCCCGCAGTCCGCCGCACCACCTTCCCGCCTCCCCTGGGCACAACTGCCGCCGCCGTCGCCCCGCCGGGGCCCTCACTCACCAGACGGCTGCGGCTCAGCAGGGGGCGCCGCCCCGCGCGCTCCGGCCCGGACCCTCCATGCGGCTTCGGGGTTTGTTTTGTTTATGTCCCTTCCTGACGGGTTCCCGGAAATCGCGTGACTCGCCCCCCTCACGTGGGGAGGGAGGCTAGGAAGGGGGAGGCCGTACCAACCAATCGCCAGTCGCCGCCACGGCAGCCAATGGGGCGCAGCCGTGGCGGGGCCTCCCCTATCACATGACGGAGGGGAAGTGCCCGGCGGTATTTAAGGAGGGTGCCCGCGGGCTGAGGCACCGCCGGTATCTCCTGCTGCTGGGTGGGTGTAGTGTCGTATTTAACAGCGTTCATTTGTTCACATTCTGCCTGCATCTTAGGGTTTTTGCTACCATCTACAGTTACACACAAAGCTCCCTTTGGTCTCCATCGCTTAAGACACATCTGGAGCAATTACTAAGAAATATACAAAAGACTAGACCATTATCTTACTATTTGTAAGGAATATTTATTTCTACTGCTTAAATTACTTTTTGCATTTCACTCCTCTGTGGTAAACAAAAGCACTGTACCTAAATCTCATCATGCCCGACAGTATAAACAAAACAAACCCCACAAACTGTTGTTTTGTTTGGTTTGGGTTTTTTTTCCCCAAGACTTTGTAATGCGATTCTGGAAACAAGGCACCAGCGATCCACCTCTGAAAATAAGATTAAACCCCTCCACATGAGTAAAATGCTTCCATGATTTCTGATCAAGGAAGATTCCATAAACTCTTCAGAACAATTTCCTGTGAGGGGCAGAGATGCAGATATCTGAATTTCCTAAATGACACGACCAGAAGTAGTTAGTTAAAAGCATTTGCAATGATTCTGACCTAAACACATGCACTACATGCTGCAAATGTTTATGATTTAAAGTCTTTAAGACTTGACTGCAGAGTAATTTTCCTTAACCTTTCCCCATAGTATCGATACCCATACGGACACCAGACTTTCCCAGCAGATCCAGGCTTTCTAGCTATGTCAAGCACCTCACAAGCTTCCTTCATATATACTTTTACATCTTGTGTTCTCTTCTGTTGTTGCAAAACCGAGAGGAGACCATTAACGACTTTGATACCTGCATTGTCTGTTAAACAGCAGTGGCTGGATCTGTCTGCTCTAACTTCCCGCAGTCATGCAAAAAAACCCCCCGATCTGAAGCAGTGTTAATTCCTGGCACCCATGGAGCAGATCATTCCATAATCACGATGCAGAGAGTGGGTCACACAACAATCAGCAGAACAGAAACAAAACATTATTTTTATCAACTTCTTCAATCTTCTACCTGCTATCCGGTTGAGAGAAAAACATACCATCTGGATAAAGGGCTGCTTCTCTATCTGGAAAGCACCTAAATAAAAACTGAGCTATGGGTAGTTTGTCCAGGCTTTGAATAGCTCTTTACATCAAATTCACCAGCAAAGAAACATGCCCTATGAACTCTCCTTTACTTCTCTATCTTCTACAATGACTGCTAGCTTAGAACCTAACATAGAAAAGTTGCTAAAGTGATAATACCAATGTACTAATACTGCTGCTTGTCACTGGATGTTTTCTTGTTTGCCTTCTAATGTTCAGGGAAATGACAGGCAGATCAATGTGTTTAAAAAAAAAAAATCTGTTACATGTTCAAAACTGTCAGCATCATCTTGAAGCATTTCTCCTCCCCATACCATGTCAACATATCCAATCCCCCAGATGCACTTGAAAAAAACCAAACACACACAAAACCCCAAACCCCCCAAAACTAGAACAAACAATAACTTAAGCTTTAAGATCATTTGGTTTCCTTTTTCATAGGAATTATTTGCCCCTATACAGCATTATGGTGTGCAACTTCTCACACGTCAGTAGCAGATAACATGAAAAAAAATCCAGTATTCCAGTCCCAACAGTCACTATGTTTATTTGTAATAGTGAACAACACTCTTGTTTCTTTTGCAATTCGTGCTGTCCAGTTTTTGATCGTTCCAAGTTACAGTGTTTCACCAGGATCTTGGAATTTCCTGAATAGCAATGAGTACTGCCCCACTGAAAGGTTGACAGTGCTAGCCAAAGGGGGAAAAACATTATGCCCTTCTACACAACAATAAAACACAGTAAGGAATAATTGCAATTTATCTGGACACGATGTGAGGAGGTAAGAAAGCAAACATGAAGAGTCCTGTGCATGCAGCAGTATTCATAATCCTTTGAAGCTGTTAGCAAACGTTTTACTAGATTCATTCCCAACCCCATGGGCTCAGCTGACACTGAGAAGCTTCAGCAATCTTTCATCTGTGGCCTATGCTGTCATGTGATTTATCAGGTCTGCAATTCCACACACAAGTGTCAAGTCAGTATAAAACAATTCTACATTTTCTGTTCAATTCAAAATGCTTATAATTACATGTATCCTCCAGAAAAGCCAGGGAGTAACTCAATCTCCTATCAAAATTACTATTTCTACTTCATTCACAGTAGTCACATTATCAGAGTGCCCCTAGTATCTGATGATGGGAAGCTCACCAAGAAGTGGCTTTCAAGGGAAGCTTTCACCTCTTCCTGCAGACCTTTCAGAAATTTTAGATTGCAAACTTACTCCTATTTTAGAACTACCCAAGAGGTATCAACACAGGCAGTGAGCATGCTCATCTCATCACACTGTATGACTTTATTACAATTTATCCACATCATTTAAGTTTCCTCAGCTCAACTCTGGCCAACTATTGTCCAATTAAAACCACAGAAAAGCACAGTGTAACAGTTAAACATGGCATGAGAGCATTTTGTATAAAGCAGAAGATCAGTTTTATTTCCAGGTATGAGAAATCTTAAGACCAAATTTCCCAAGAATACAACTCATTTTAAAAAATAAATGCCATCGACAAGTGGCATCCCTGTTTCTCTTCATAGTTTAATTGCACACTTGTTTTTCAAGTGCAGTCCAACAGAACAGGGGTGAACAGCACAGCAACAGACAGCCTGACACCTGTAAGACATCTAGTGTTCCTACAGAGTGAGTAAAATGAACCATATGACCCATAAAACATTGGAAATTTTCACCACATCTGAAGTTAGACAAAAATGTACAGTACTGAAGGGGAGTATAAATTGCATTAGGCACACTTAAATAGTATAATAGGAAAAAATACAGGGCTTTGAACAAGCCACTTGAAGCACAATAGAAAGGTTAAGGCATTAATGCAGCATTGGTATCCAACCAATTAGGTTAAGGGCATCTTTGGGTTAGTGAAGTTTTTCATCTGGGAGAAACATCTTCTTTACCTGCAAAGCAAGAAGCAACTTAGTTATTCCATTCCATGGGGACAATTTACTAATTAAGTCCTGGTTGTTAACGACAACTACTTCCATTTCACAGATGCACTGAGAAATAGTAAAGAACTGTAGATAATTCATCTCCATGGATATAACAGTCTCTACTGCTTTCTTAGCAGTTCCATTTCTGAAATTACTGCAAGTACTTTTAGTTACATTATAAGCTGGCAGAACAACTATTTTACTAGAAAAAAGTTTTCAATGCTGCAAGGGCATCCAGTCATCTGGATGACAGCTCTTCTTGCACTTGCATGAAGAAAGTTCCGGGTCTGAGAACACAGACTGGAAATTGACCAAGTTAAGCAGAAAATGCAACATTAGAACACATTGCTTAAAAAGGCTACAGCCCGTATTTACCACAGCTACAGAAGACTGCATGATCTTACCGACTGCCACCTAAGCCATTAATTTGATTATACAGGCAAGTCATATGACACATCACCACCACTTGGAGGGATACAGACCAAAAAGAAAGACCAAACTTCTGTAATCTGGCACAGATCGATCCAGTCAGCATCTGTTGCAGCTCCTCACTAGCATGCAGTAACCTTCTGCATGCATTTTCAGCATGCTCTGTTGGTCAAGTCAAATTGGTTTGCATAGACTATCTTCATTTTTAGAAGATCTCTCCACTCTGGGAGTTAGCATTTCACTCTCTTTCCTTTAACTCTTTGTACTGTCCATACTAATCCATCCAAACCTCAACCGAAAGAGAAAAGGGAGGCAGAAAAAAGTATACTCCATGCACCTTGAGTGCTGGAAAAGCACATTTGAAGAGCCAAAAATAAATAGTCAAATAAGAAATGGTAGCTATATTTATGGGATTCCATGCAGAGTCAGAGAGATTCCCTCTTGAAAGAGTTGGGATATAATTCACAGCTCCTGTCTAGTGAGACACTCAACAGGAGGCTCTGAGTGCAGACGCACACAACAGCAAAGGACAGGACACTGCAGCCTGATCAAAGCAGCCATCTCCTGCTCAACACTACAGAGTAACTCACACGAGACCATGGAAAAATACTATGTCCTATAATAGCACATTTCTAACAAGAACAAACATAACATTTAACTGTGATTTTTAAGCATTATTTTATGCTTTTACTTTTCTAAAGTTTTCTTTTTCACAAAGACAAGAATCTTAATTTTATTCCAAAATTAAGCCAATGAAATGAGACTTACCAAAGGTTAAAATAAACTGCTTCATATTCTCCATTAGTAAGTTTAAAAATGATAGCTCCTCATAAACTTTCTGGCCATCCTAGAACATATTAGTTCCCCCCCTTCCTTGGTACAAATTTGACCTCCATTTCTCTGGAAAACACTTGACTGAAAGGGAGGAGAAAAGCCCTAATACAGCACCTGGAGTCCAAGAGTTATATCTCATCCCCAGTCTGACCTTGCTGGTTGCAACACAGACACCATTTCCCAGTCAGAAGGAAGCCAGATTTTTATATCCAAGGCATTCACTTGTCCAGATAACTACATCTCAATTTCAGATCCCAGGCAACTGAATTATCCTATGGGATTCAAAGATCTGTATGCCCATTACCAAATACACTGCTCTGTTTTCACTAATTATGCATTAAAATACGAGCTGCAAAAATGCACCTAGGAAATTCAGCTTGACTGGCTGAGCTAATGACAGGCCTTGCTTGAAGCAAGACCAAGCCTACCTCTAGCTTCTGCTTGCTGCTTAAAAGAGAAGATACAGACACATACACATGCCACAGTTCAGATGAAGCCTACTTTGAAGCAGTGGAGCTTTGCTTCAGGGTACATGTTCAGGAAGCTTTACAGACAGCATTTAACTGAGCTGAAACATAAACTGTCATCTGTCTGCTGCTATCGAACTTCTGTAAACCGAAGTAATAAAACCAAGGAGGTAGGGAGTTAAACTGAAAAGGATAAAAAAGCCAACCAGGTAAAAAGCTAAGCATATCTAATTATTCAGTTACCACCTTAAAAAACAAATATCACAGGTACTTCCTGCCACAGCTATCTTTCATTTGAACCTTCAACTCCAAGTGTTGCCATTCTAGAGAAAACAGAATTAACCGTGGTACTTTTAGTGCAAGACACTGTATTTCTGCAGGTCATGTCAGAAAGCATGCCCAAGAACTGCAACAACAGCATTCCAATAGCAATACCCAGATAGCAAACACCAGGCTCATCTGTGATTAAAGATGCACGCAGGCTATCATTAAAAAAATAAACCATTCATCTGTAAAAGCTCAGTGTTAGTGCTACACATTGACAGGAGATAACCATTCTAACTCATCACAGATGAATGAGGGCAACTGTACACTGCCCTGGAAACCAGGACAGATCTTGGATAAAGTGGTGGTAGGCTCGAGGAGAGGTTTAAGGGCTTTTAAGGATTATGAAAGCCACTTACACTAGCTATTAAAAGACATCCCAGCCTTAGCATTTTTTTTTTTGTAGGAAGAAACGTACCGTTCTTACAGCCCCATGCATACTGAACACAGCACCACATGACACAATAGCAGAGAAAAATAACTGTACAAGAATTCAGTCCAAGCTTTTCACAGTATCCAGCTGAGATGAACACCCAAAATCTGTTTTGTTGCAGCCTATAGAAAGATAGATTTCTCCTACAAAACAGTTAGCACTGAACACACTGCTTACACTATGGTTCAATTTCTCCTGAAGCTTTAACATACCAAATATATTAGTAAATCAGATCATACTCACCTAGTCAAGAAATTGCAGCAGAGGACACACACTCTTAAGGCCAGTCATATTTAAGATACCAGATTGTTTCATTGCTTAACTGTGGCCCAAAGAGAGGGTTGAGTTGAGCCAAAATCGCAATCAGCCAACTGCAAGACAACCCCCCCAACCCAAAAGAGAGAATATCAGCCAAATTACAAAACTTGGGATAATGGAAAGGTTTGTCCAAAGCACAAGTGCTATCAAGACAAAAATAAAAACCCAAACAAACAAACAAAAAAATAAAAGGGCAATTTTCAGGAAGATCTGGCATCAAAATTTTACTCAGGCTCGTACACAAAGACCAGACACCAGCAATAAGGATCTCCTACCAAATCATTCTGCAACAATTTACAGCAACAGAAAACCATTTGACAACATTTCATTCATACTTTTCCTTTGATAAGAAAGTGTTCTGAGACATAGGAAACTCAGGTGTTTATGGCTCAGAAGATAAAAACGTGAGACAGACCTTTTGTCAGTGCCTTTGAAGCATCCTCTGAGAAACATACTCTCCCTCATTTGCTTTTACTTTCATGATAACATACCCTTGCAGACATAGTATATTTTTCATCAGAGACTGAACAAAAGTGAATTTATATCTGGCACAGAGGTCAACAGGGACCTGAAACAAAAGGGTACAATGCCACAGGCAAACACACAAAATTAAAAAACCAACAACGAAAGCAGTATGACAACAAACCCCAGATCAACAGCAACAGCAACCTTGTCACCAGAGCAGTTCATAAACTAACACTGCCAAAGCTATAGCCAGAATTGAGAACAAGAGGAATGTAGTTTGTGGAAAATATCCAGGAAAGCTAAACAGAAATAAATACTCCACTGTTAAAAGATATATTTGCTGTGTAAATACCACAAGAAATAATATGACAATAAAAGCAATGGATGCTTCCATGGATTTAAATCTGTTTTAAATACTAACTATATAAACACATTTAGTGAGCACACTGGTTCATCTGTCTGCTATTTCTAGAATGCTTTGTAAGGAGGAGAATAAGCAGAGCAGCTTTGTAATGGGAGCTGCCACAAATGTATCAGAGTGCTTAGGCAGTCATGGAAAATTCCACACAAACCTTGATGCTTTGACCAAACGAAGTACAGGTCTGCTGTAAAATGGCTACAACAGCCAGGGGCAAAAGATGTGGGACAGACTTGACACACAGCAATCCTCTTCAAATGCACAAATATTTATTTTCAATGCCTCTTCCAGCTTTGAACAAAGGACTCCACTTAACACAACTACTGAGCCTGCAACAGTCTACTGGGCATGCAAGCTTTGAAATATGTAGCAGGCTCTACAAAGTAATTAAAACATCAGCAAAACACCAAGAAGAGCCAATAACCTTTAGGCTTACATGTTTCTACTTTGCCATCCAAAGCGATGCCACCAGTGTATTTGAACCCACGTTAATCGCTATGCTATAGTTACTAAATGGAGAAGCAAAATACCATGGAACCCTGCAAGGGTTAATTTTCAGATACAAAAGACAGACAGAAGAGGTGCCAGAGCACCGTACCATCTGCCTTTAGCATCCTGAACTAACAGAAGTGGGAGGAGGGTAGGAACACTTGAAGTCTGTTAAAGTACATTATTCCCTTTCCCACTGTACTGAAGAAAGGAACTCTATGCACAAACATCTCACTTCTCTTTTTCCCAAGTTCAAACCCAGCACGCCTGTGAATTAAATGAGCTGGAAGCACATTCAAAATATTGACGAGTCCCAGCTGTGTAACTATGCTTTAGGCAAGCACTGTGCAGTTTTCAAAAGCTATTTGTTGGGACCATGCTGGATACCCAAACTCCGAGCCACAGTGGCATTACAGGTCAATGGTATATTCCTCCTCCCTGCTCTGCTAGGGTCCAATAATTTAAAGCAGTAGTTAGACACTGAACTCTATAACTCCCTTTCATTCAAGTCATGTAGAAGCTTTCCCCACATTTTGCTTCAGCAATACTGCTTTATACAATAATCTATCATGACAAGGCAAAACAAAATGTGGCATTCAAAGTAAATCAAAACAAGCCTCTGTATCCACCACGTAATGTTCTAGAGCTGCTAAAATCAGGTACAGCATTCAAGCCACCCACAGGTCCTTAAATTCCAGCAGATACCACTTACAACAGTTAGTGCTAATTACCCAGCTCAGACAAGGAAATTAAAGTCCCTTATGTTCTACCAGAAAGACTTTTTCAAAAGGTCTTTCTACCGTAAGTGCCATCTGTCTGTGCTGCCTATTACAAACTAAGGTCCTGCTATCTCTGTTTAAATGTCAGTTGGAGCAACCATATTTTAATCCTTTTAAAATCAGTAGCAAATGATACCATTTTTCAAGGAGCCTGTCCTCTGTTAGTAGACTATCATGGTACTGTTTCAGGAACTGCTATGTAAACACCAAAACAGATTTTGACTGGCAGTACCTTATAAGGTGGTGTAACCTACATTTTCTGCAGCAGCAGCTCCTGATCCTTTGTGGAGTTCCTGAGGCTCACTATTCTCCCTCAAAAGGCTGCTGGATAGTTTCTGTACACAAATTATGCACTTACCCATGCAAAAATTCTCCACAGAACAACCAAATGAACCACGTGATCAATATGGTTTTCAAATTATTCAAAACAGCTTTAGGTTGAAAACGATGGACTTCAAATGTAGTTAGCACAAACTCAGTTTGATGCAAATCAGTGGTACTCAAGTGATGTTTAATGAAGACATGACAAATTTTTCCTGTATTTTCACCTGGAAAGGTAACTCAACCAGTATGAAAGTAGGTCCAGCTACAGTTCTACACAACTCTAAAAAGAAGTAGGTATCAGCACCAATCAAGGACACACAAATACAGGAGACCATAGCTGGAACAACAGCAGTTGTTTTAACCCTAGCATATCAAACACAGAATCCTCAGAAACCATTCTTTTGGGCTTCCTTCAAGACCAGTATGAAAATACAAGTCTCCTTCTTTAGTAATTGGAATTAAGGTCTGAAGTTTTTACAATGCCTCCTCCAAATAAGGAAAGGGATATAGGAAGAATACAGCATGAACAAACTTAAGATGTTTGATTAAAACAGAGGAAAGAAAGGTTGGACCAGATGATCTTTTGAGATCCTTTCCAAACACAGCTGCTTTATGGTTCTATACAGAACTAATGGTGGGGTGGAGTGGGTGGGGGGAGACGAGACTGTGTCACGAGGCAAGTTCCATCCTGAAACATGAGGAAAGCAGTCTGTTTTTTGTTGTATTCAGGCAAGCAAGCACTATGTCTGTAATTACTGTTATTTGGTATACCTGCTGGAGGTATGAAACATAGTAAGATGTTAAGTAAGGTGTAACTGGAAAAAAACAAAGGTCATACAGAAAACAATCCCACAAGATTATGAAAGCTCCTTCACTGAACATGAGAGAACAAATTATAAATCATGTTAATGGCACCAGATTACAACAGGTCTGCTTTAGTACCAAAATAAATAAATAAATCACTAGGCTTACAAGTGAAATACCCCTGTACCTGGGAGGAGTTCACAGCATTCAGTCAATGTTAAGAAATTCTACTACAAATACATTCTACATCAACATCCAGAGGATTCTGCAGATGCTACATGGCCTCAACTGCAAGGAAGCTGTCCTTCTTCAAACAATAAAGAAAACCTCTAAGTTTCAAGGATTTTAGAAGAGTAGGACATTATTTCTGTTAAAACACAGAGTAGGAAGAACTTAAGTGGGAACTTTAAACCAAACCAAAACATCAAACTTATTGTAACCTAGTAAAAATGAGCATCCGGTTGGCCTTTCTTCAGCACACATTTGGGACCTACTACGAGACTAGGATGCTACATACTTTCATGTGCAGGCAAGGAGGCTTCAAAGCATTAAAATCCCCAAATTCCAATTCCAAGTTCACATTGATGGCATTACAAAGTTCTTCTGCAGCTTCTACACCAGCTCAGCAAAAATTTAATTTAAAAAACTGTCACAGACACAAACCACAGAACCAACTTCCTTGTATTTTCAGTTACCCAGAATGATTTAAGACTTCATGTGTCAAATACTCAGAATAATAAATAAATACATAAATAAGCCTCACCTGTATAAAACCTGAATATCACAGATCAAATTGGACCAAACCTGCACAAGCCTGTGCACAGGCCAACTCAACATGGAACCAAACAGGCCCCTCTTGGAACACAGTGACACTGATACATGATTGTTTTGGCCGCCAGTTAAGAATGAGTCTTGAGATTACAGATGCATGTCTCTGAATACTCACGTTAAGCTTCTTAGAGCAGCACAAATAATGCCTAAATTATTCAGGAAGTACAACGACTGGTCAGGTTCAATTGGAAGTTTGAATAATGATTTTATTTACAGGTTAAGATCTAGCCAGACTTTTACCAATTTGCTTTCCATATCAAATTCTTCCCAAACACTTTTCAAAGTTATTTCTGCCTAGCACTTTCTTTGACAAGATCAGTCTCTACAGTTTGAGTTTATTGGTGTTTGGGTTTTTTTTGTTTGGTTTGTTTATTTTTTGTTTTAAAAAGAACAAGAAAAGAAAAAAAAAAACAAAACAAACCAAGAGAGCCAGAGAAACCAGTAACCACACTTCCTCTTGGAGAACCCAGCTACAGCTGGGTTTACCTCTTGCCAAAACCAACAAACATAGTATAAGGAGCTCCTCAACAAGTCCTTTTGTTATTTCTACTAATTCTCTTACAGAAAAAAAGGCATCATTAAAATATACTGGGCAGTTAAGAAGAAAGAGTCTTAATATATCAAAGCAAAGTGTATCACAAAAATGATATATCAAAAAACCCACAGACAAGGTATAATTCATTGCTCTATTAGGTTTTGAAAATACAGTCAACCAAACTAAGTGAAGCAAATCTCATCACTAGGTTTAAATTAACATCACCTTAGAAATAAATGTAAGGGTATAAAGAAAGGAAAAGTCACTGCTTTTGAATTAGAAAATGTATAGACTTGATAAACTGCCATTCTGTGTGTTAGTAAGTAAGCCAGTGAATTGGAAAGGAGTCAGTGCAGAGCACTATTAAACAGTTTTGTGTCAGAAGAGAGGAATTCATGTTTATTTTAATTCAGTATCTACCACATGGAAAATGTTTTCTTCAGCAGGTTGAAGGTCTTGAGAACTAAAAATTCTAAGAGCTGTCAAAGAATACCATGTGTCTAAATCTTTGACACATTTGAAAAGTTTCTTCCTAAATGTCTTGAAGATATAAAAAAGGAACTTTTGATTTCATAGAACTGTGTCTTGATTAAGAGGCAAGACATTATTTATACTTACAACAGGTAGCAGCAAACAGCACATGTCACCAGCATTGTATTGATAACACTGCAAAAAGGAAGGAAAAAAAACCAGCTGATGAAGTGTCATCTTATGACCGACCACAAAATATATAGAGAAAAAAACCCAATTCAGCAAACAAGTTCAACTTTGATCATATGGAAAGTGACTCAATGTGAGTGTTCTAACTTCTTCCAGCTGAGTAAGCTGCAGAAGCACAGCTAAGACTGCAAAAGAACTAACACAGCTCTAGCAAGGAGAGGTATACAGCTAAAGAGGAGTAAAATCTTATGCAGTTAAGTGTTCTTGCTCCATTTCACAGTCACTTCTACCAGCAAGTTAGTAAACCACAGAAGGTAGATGTTTTAATGCCAACAGTAAACAAGAAACGTTTTCTCCATTTGCAAAAGTCTGTTTACAGAAAATTTCAGCCTCAGAATATACTTTAATTTTGTATGATGAATGAGGGGTTTGCAAACTGAGTACAGAAAACATCTTAAACCCACTCAAATTATCTGTCCCTTCTTGCTGAAAGAAAAAGGTGACAAAAACCATGCTGAAAAGAAGCAAGAACCAATCAGGTCTGGAAACTAAAACCAGTAAAACTGCAGCTATATGCAGATACGATTTTGAAATGGGAGGAAGGAAAGGAGATTTTTCTAGCAGTGACTGGTCTATGCAGCTCATGGAACTTACAAGCAAAGTGGAAGGGGTTTGGTGGGTTTTTTTGGTTAGTTGTTTTTTTTCCCTTTTAATTATAAAAAGAGATTTCTTCCTATGTATTTCCCCTACAAACCAAGTCACAAAGTCTCATGCTAGGTCAGTAGCATGACTTTCAAACCCTTTGTGGCATGGACAGCATTCAGTAGTCAACTTTCAAATGAATGGTACAAAGCTAATGCAGCCTGCATTAAGCTTCAGGAACCCCTCTTCTTTTCAAGGAGTTCCAGTGCCTTTGTTTTAACACGTGTAATGCGAATTCTTAGGTCAGTTACAAGTTTGCATCAACTTCTTTTGTTAGAAAATGAACAATCCTATTCACAAACAGGTTTTGAGTAGAGTTTTGTTGTCTTCTTAAAAAGGTGAGATGTTAACAAACTACATAGGGTTACTGTAGATATGAATAGCAATGCACTGTTCTGGTTCTATAGCATATTTATTGAACAGTCACATTTTGGATAAAAACAGAACATCTGTTGGTGGACCACGTGCTTTAAGGACATGCCTGGAGGACTTATTTCCAAAACACATATCAGGTTTGAAATTGAGGTAGAAAATAACAGAGCTACATAGAACTTGAGGAAAATTCCTCCAGGTTTAGATAAGCAACTAAGAGAAAAGACAGTTTGTACCTGTGAGGTAGAGGGTATGTCAGAGAAAGGAAGAAAGATTAAGTAGTCATTATCTCCTAGGGAAAAGAAAGAGACAAAAACTTGTCTACTTTTCAATCTGAGTAGCTACAACCACTACAGTAAAATGTCTCTGCTTAGATGCCCCGGTAGTCCTTAGGCTACATGGCCGCTAGCACGTATTTAAACACAGAAAAGAGATCTACTACAGCAACTTTTTCAGTCTCATCCAGTGTGAAACTAGTAGATGGCAGAAAAAGAAGAGATCAAACCGGAAAATAAGAAGGAAGTTATTGCTCAAACATCATCTAACTTAACAACAGGCCTCCCTGCCACAGAACACTCCGCGTGCAGACGTTTACAGGTCTTGAGGGGAAAACTCAAAAAAACAGTGACCGGTTCTTAAGGCACGGAGACACGGCTCCCGCCTCCGGTCCCATGTCCAGGGAGCCCCACAGGCGTTCGCTCCGGCCTCCCGCCGCTGCTGAATCTCGGCTGGCAAAGGTAGCCGAACCCTGGGCCCGCCCGCCCGCCCTCCGCGCTGCGCCAGCAAGGCGACAACAAGCCCGCAGGACGACTGCGGCAGAAGGCGGCGGCTCCGGACCACTACAGCTGGAGAAAGGGGAACCCGAGAGAACCGGAGCCGCAAGGCTTCTGCTGCCCGGCGGACCCCCAAGGGCACGGCCGCTATCGCCTCGGGGGACTGGGCCCGCCTCCTCTGGGGGCCTCCTCACACACTGCGTGTGTCCCATCCCCCTCCAATGGCTGAGGGGGAAGGGTCCTCGCCCGCCACCCCCTGGTCACTCACCCGCGGTTAGGCCCCTTGGGTACGAGCCACGGCAGGACGCCGCCGACCAAACCCCAGAAAACGCTCATGACGATGAAGGGCACCGTCAGGCCACCGTACGCCATGGCTGGGCTGGCGAGGACGGCAGCACACGAAAGCTACTCTCTCCGCTCCGGCCCAGCGCGGTATCTTCCGTCTCCTAACTAACGGCGGCGAGAGCGCCCCTCCCTGCCCTGCCCCGCCTGCCAGTCAGCGCCCGCTACGACACGACAGCCCGGGGTGCAGCGGCGCGCCTGGCCCCGCCCCCCGCGGTCGTCGAGGACAGGAAGGAGCGTGGGGACCGAGCCCAGCGGCACCTGGGAGAGTAAACCGGCTGCGGGGTCAGCGCTGGCTTGGAGCTCTTCTGAAAACTGGGAGGATGCGGAAGGTCCTGGTGCTCATTCACCAGCTCGGCAGCGGAAAACGGCTAAAGTGAAACCCGACGATTTCCTGGGTGCATCGACTCAAGGTGAGGAACACGTTGTTAGGCAGCATACGGGCTGCGAGGGTCACACCTCCGGACAGAAGCCACAGTCAGAGCTTGCCTTCGGAAGTGGCCAACATATTAATGCCTACTAATGACGTCAAACGTGGAAATCACATTTGCCTTGATTTTTAGCAACCCGGTTTTCAGTGCTGTTCAGGCAGGAGCTGCGTTTCTTTCCCTATCAATAACTAAAAGCCATTCACCAAGCCAGTGACCTTGCTTAACTGCAAAGCTGCTTTCAACATGCTGCAGCAGTTCTCAAATATAAGTATAAAGTGCTAAAACCCTTTTCCTTAAGTGAAAAAGTCCATCCAAAACAGTGTTAGCAACAGCACTGAGTGTGCCTTCACCTCAGCCTCATCACCAACCAGTGAGGCAAATCCCCCCCTTAAGCTCTGGCATTCATGTAAGACCTCCAGACACCCCACAGCAAATCCAGTCCTGTGTTTGTCCACAACATGCCTGGGGAGCCCCTGAAATGCCACCCTCTACTGTCACACAGAAAAAAAAAATTGAAAAAAAAGTGAAACCCCCTGTAATTTAAGAGAATTACAGAAAGAGATTCATGGCCAGAAATAGCTTCAAATGTCTGACAAAATATTAAATATATGGTGCATATGTACCTCCTCGTTTAAAACCATGAACACATCTAAGTGTTAGAGACTGGGGAGGAGACAGCAGCACAACCATCATTATATGCAAATTTTTCAGGATTGCACAACTCTAACACTGGTTGAAACACTCCTTCCTGGGGAAAAAGACTAGTTTTCTTAAGGTATAAAAACTTTCTTAATTTAGTGGAAGCATTTTTTACACAGCCAACATCAAAACACAAGAATGAGTATTTAAGCACTAACCAGACACACTATATCAAGACTTCCTAAAGGAGAAGACACAACAATAGGTTTAATTTTAGCAGTTCTTTAATGATGTCAAACAGCAAACCATCTACTCTTGCATCTTTTCAATTGTTTCTTCCTTGTATTTGCCTTTCTCCTTGCCAACCTGGCGAGATTTGGCTTTACGCTCCAAGATCTTTTTGCGATCTTTGTCCAGTTTTAGCCTAGTGATCACCACCTAGAGAGAAAACAAAGAACTTAGTGGCTCTTCAGCGTTAAAGCACAATAATCTGACACAACTGTGGTAACACAGCTCAGCCCAGGAAGATCACTGCTGACAGACTGCACCAGACCACACAGGTTTTATGTCCATAAATTATCTAACCTGGTTTGAGCAGAACAGAGGTTCTCAGTTGCCTTCTGTATTCCAGACACTAAGCTCTATTAGTTTTTCCTGGTACATTTAGGGA
This sequence comes from Galbula dea, assembly GCA_013399015.1. NCBI lineage: Eukaryota > Metazoa > Chordata > Aves > Piciformes > Galbulidae > Galbula > Galbula dea. Next base: position 2,439,452 of record VWZX01004555.1, on the reverse strand, counting down.
TCAGAACATACAGATAGTTTTTGCAACGCACAGCCACAACATTTGCACAAACTGAAGAGCAGCCAAATTTTTACCCATCTACATAATAAAATAATTACTTTGAAGTAAATCTGATTTCCATTATGCTGCTCAAATGTGAAGAATACTACATCCATCTGAAGCACAGCATACTGCTGAGACTTTTTCCCACCACGGCAGAGGCAAGTGATAGATCATTATTCTAATTTCTCCATGCTTTAAGCAGTGCTACCTAAATTTTGGAACACTTGAAAAACCACACTGCTAGCCTGTATCACATCTCTCACTGATGCACCATTTGGAATAGCCAATACATCTAGCTAAACTGCAGGCAACAGTGGAAATGCACCAGAGTGACTCAAGTAAAGACACTTTAATGAACACATCTGCTATTGAAGAGCTGGGAAGTGGCCAGGCAATCACCAAGTATTACGTGACACAGAGAAGGTAAATTGCGCAGCCTGTTTGCTGTCACAGCTTAATGGTGTTTCTAACAAAGCATCAGCAAACTGAAGCTCTGATTTTCAGCCCATAAGGAGCCTTCAGTGCTCTCTGTGTCCCCTCAAACTGGCAAAGAAACAAACATGTTGGTATTACTGAAAAGAGTACTTTAGAAACACAACCAACAATCAAATCCTAGAAAAGCCATACAAGCTACAGCAGGGCTGCACACTCCCCCACAGCTCCATTGTGCAGTTAGGTCTCTCTTAATTGTAGTTAATGCCTACATCTTTACCTGAGAGACATGGAAACTGTTCATTCCCCCCACTGCAAGCCTGCAACACACAAAATGCTCTTCTGTTCCTTTTGCATTAATAACAAGAATCTTTATGCAAAGATTTATCAAGGTCTGACTCCCAACCTCCCACAGAAATAAAGGATTACCACAAAAGTAAACAACTTTCACTGCTATTTCCCACCAGTAGTATGTACACAGGATCCTTTGCAATGTCACCTTGTCCATCAAATGTTATTACTGCACACAAGTCATTACACTGTTTTGGAATAATTCTTCTCTCACTCTGCTGAACACACTATTTAGATCAGAAAACCTGTTACAACTGGATTTCTTCCACCAACACTTCAGCATGTGTGCCCACACGGCAAGGCTGAAGGAGACCAATTTAATCTGCTTCAAACCAGGCTTTGGCTAGTTGTTCTATTTAGTCTTCCTATTGTGATCTAAACAGGGTTTGCCTGATTTTCATGAACTCTAAACAATGTGAATCACTTCAAGCTAAAACTAGATTCAGTAAAACTTGGTTCACAATAACCCTACAAGAACAAATCATGACTCTTGAACATCTATATCAACATCTCTAATGCTTCCTTAAGCAGTGCAAATGCCACATAGCAAAGATGATTATTCTAAACTATCTGGTTTGTGCTTTAAAAACACTAAGCTCTTGAAAAATATCTTAGCAAGATTCTACAATCTCTTCCAGCTTCTCCAATTAAGGCCTAGAAACATCAAGGAGTTCTTGGTTTCAGCTGTCACTTCTCCACTATTATGACACCATAACACTTCCTTGTTTATTACCCCTCAGTGCCACAGTATCTCAACCCATTATTCCATGTACCACAATAAGGTTCTACTCAGGCCAGCAGCAGTGTCTTCATTCCCCAGCAAGGTCTCCTCCCCCATTTCAGATCTCATTTTGTGCACCATACCTTGCTGGGATGGATCCCCACATGGACAGTTGTGCCATTAGCCTTCTCACGCTGAACCCGTTCAATGTAGATGACATATTTCTTCCTGTACACCTGGACCACCTTGCCGATCTGCTGTCCCTTATAGTGTCCTCGGACAACCTGAACACAAACATAAGCAACCATATGTCCCATACCTCAAACCCATCACCAGATCTCAGGACACACCATCTTGTTATCCCCACAGAAACCGTGACCTGCACAGGCTGAAATCCCAGCTCTGCTCTTTGTATACACATGCCACAAAGACATCAACTACTGGGCCATTTCAGGAATCATTAAAATGGAAAATATAACAGGTCAGAATTGTACTTTTCCCTCATTTTCCCTGCAGTAAACCCTAATGAAGGACCTCTGTATCTTTTCAGCCAGAAGGAAAACGGTCAGCTTCAAAAGTTTTTCATCTTAGTTTTTCACTTGTTATTATTACATTTTATATAAAAAAGCCACTTAACTTGGATTCATTTTTAAACTGACATTTCAAATATCACAAGCAGCAAATACTCTATAAAAAAAGAAACAATTAATTTTGTGTTTTACTGTTGAAAGCCTTCAATCTAGCATGAAAAGCAACGCACTTAACTGAACTGCAGTAAAGCTGCCAGCACTCTTGTGTTCCTTGGATCTTCCTTCTAATTGATGTGATCTCAAGAAGCACTCGACAAGCCAAGACTATGCCTGCATTAACTTGTATTATTTCTGCAAGATTCATGGCAAAGCTCCAGCATCAATCCAAATTTGTCCAGCCCTTCCCTTCTGCACAGTCTATCCACGACAACTACAAGACAGGCAGAAGTTCATGTGTGACAGCGCAACTTAGACTACAGACAATGCAGCTACCTGGACTTCATCATCCTTTCGGATGGGCATAGAGCGGACGTTGTACTTCTGCCGCAGCTCCTTGGACAGGGGGGAGGACATTATTTTCCTTCGGATGTGAGAAGGTGCATTGAAGTGCCGCTTGCGGTTCTTGCTGCGGTCTGAGGTTACAAACGGATTGAACTTCATTTTGGCTGCATAAAGAAAAACAATAGTTTGAGAAATGTTTATAACTCATACATGCTACCATCTAGCCACACAATGTAACCTAGCACATAAAAAAATCGTACTATTTTTAATCCCACCTCCCCAATTCATTTATCCTTACAAACTGGAATTCAAATAAGGTTTAAGCCTGTTCCTTGACTGACAATGACCATGTGATCAACAGCTCTGTCACCCACACGCACATCAGACCATTCTTTCTAATTCAAAGCTCACAGTTCTCCCAAGTCAGGATGTCTGACTGACTAGTCTTGACTTTTGCACTGCAGTAAACGCTGCCTTCCTTTGTCAAGTGAATGTGTGTTTTGGAGTCACAGAGACTTGAGAGCTCCTAGTGAAGCTTAACACCTGACTGAGAACCACATGACAGACATGTAATCCAAGACACCTTCGGACTTACCTAAATGGTAGCTACACTACAGCTATCTATCATGGCACCATTCATGCCAACTGACAAAGGCAGGTCCATTAACTGATGCTTTGGCTCAGCTCTGCAACTCCTGACATCCTACACACTCGCACCTCCTGTGCCCGTTGTTCTGGGCTATACCACAAGCTAGGGAATGCCGCACGTTAGAAGGCCTTACACTGCCTGACAAGTATTAACTGAATAGTAGTAGTCTGAGCTCCCAATGGCACACCCGAACGCAGCTCTGGGGCAGGCCTGCCCCACCGGACACCCCTGCAGCCAGATTCTAGGGCTAGGCTTCCACATCAGTTTACCCGCCGCCTCTGTCCGAGCCACGGAAGCCAGCGACCTCAGCCTGAGCGCACACCCGCCCCAAGGCCGGGGAGCCCAGCCCCGCTTCCCTCCCCAAGCAGCCCCCTCCCTCACGTAACAAGGCCTGGTCCGCGATGCCCCAGAGCGCAGGGCACAGCGGCGCCAGTAGTCCAGAGCCCCTTTCCACCGGCCTCCCGCTTCCCCGAACAGGCCCCGCTGGGTACGCCGTGGGGCGCTTCACCCCGCCGCGGCCACCGTGGTCCAGCGCCGGGCCACCCGGCGCAGGATGGTGGCGGATGGGGACAAGCAGGGCCCTCCTCCCTTACCCCGCTGCTGCTGCCGCCGCGACGCTCGGCCGGAAAGAGGACTAGGCTGCGCTTCCGCTTCCACAAGGGCCGCCGGGATGTCGCGAGACCCCGCGCGCGGAGTGGGGCCACCCGCGCCCCCTGGCGTCCGGCGGGCACCGGTGCAAGCGATACCCGCCCGGCCACCGTCGCCTCGTCTGTTCCCGCAGCCCCACCTTTCACAGCACTTAACCTCTCTCCAAGTGCAGCCCTTCCTCCTACGAGGATGAAAACAGAAACACCGTGTCCCCCCCCAACTGGCTTCCTCTTCTCCGTCCCAGAACAGTTTTCTGGGGCTTCTGCCAAGTCCAAAACTCAGACTTCTCCTGTGTCTGTTGTGTACTGTCTCCTGTATCCTCACCTCCATAAACTAACTTACCTGCACAAGCCACTTCCATTCCAGGTAGATTTGGTGCTATTACATCTTTTCTGGACACAGACTAATTTATTCTCAAAGAAAATTATTTATGACTGATAGAAATGAACCAATCGATCAGGTGATCAGCAGTACAGACACTTAACTGGGTTTGGGTTTATCAAGACGGGCTGGAAAAGTTTCCAGGCTGTAAAGCTGCAGCAGGCTGTGAGTTGGACACTTCTCAGTACCTTTGCCCATCTTTTACGCAGATTAAGGAACCTTCAGCATCATCCTGTCACTTCTGGAAATCTTGAGTTCTAGTCTGTACTCGAGGTGCACTGGAAGTGGGTAGGATCTCTTCCTTCATGAAGATGTTGTACACAGGCACCAACACAAGCCAGCAATACCAGAACTTAAAAGGAATTGGTTTGTTAATAAGGTGCAGATCTAGAGTGCCCAATTCACTGTTTTAACCCTTTACTATCTAATCTTTAGTAATTGCCTCAGACACTTATTTCTAAATACTTCATGAAGCAAGGCTAAAAGGGAGGGGGGGGAACAAAAAAAGGAGTTATTTTATATACCAGGTGGGACAGTGACTAAAGCCAAACCCAGCAAGTGCCAAGTACAGTCCACTCACCTCATTAAAAAAAAAAAAAAAGGGAGGTTAGGACACTTGGTACTGTTCAAAACCAAGCACTGAATGTCCAGACATGACTCAGTGCCTATTACAAAAGAGCCTCATGTTAACTTTCTGCAGAGTGACCTGGCTTACAGTGATTTCATTGTACGATAACACTTAGTTCACTGAAAAAATAATTAAAAACAAAATAAAAAAGCCCTTTCAGATTGATTTTGTAATAGTAGTGCAACAAGAAGCCAATCAAAACACATGACAGTTTTTATTTTTGATTATAGAACTAAAAAGGCTAATATTTTATGAACATAAGATTGCAAATTAAAAAGGGAAATGCCAGAACTCCTTAATAATTTCCACTGTAAAAACGAAAGAGATTTATGCTTTAAAAATTGCCATAACACACTACAGGACTATGTCTTCTTTCCCAGGCCTCTCTTTTCCTCCTTCCAAAGACTATTGAGAAACACCTCATTGACACATTTCATTTGAAACTTCAAATGACTGTTCTAAAGCAGACACTCATCACAAGTCATTCTCAGCCTGAACAGTTTGTGTCACACAAATTACAAACAACTTTAAATGAGAAATATTCAGAAATTAACTACAGACATTACCATCTGCACTGCAGATTTCACCTTTTTGCAGAGCAGTAGTTGAATGCAACTATTTGATAAATCAGATCAAACATTTGTAAATTTATGTCTTTCAAATTTTTCTTACCTTATTTCCTTTTTCTTAAACAATAATCTTCAGGAGTCCACACAGTGCCTAGAATACCCTGAGCACAGCCTTCCCTAGAGGTAAACATCTTAATTTTCATAAAGCACCCTACATCACAAGTTCTCACTCTCTGATGCAGCACAGCTTTAGAGGGACTTATTTAAATTGGAATATATACAAGTTCTGAACATTTTACTTCCTATAGGGCCATCTTTCTTGGAAAACTACAAATACTTCTGTCAAAATACTGACTTGAAAGAGCAAAGTCAGGAATACAGATGAACACTGACAATCGATGGTTCTCCTTCCGTGATGACTTGAAATTGTTTTTGTTTCCATTTATGTTTAAAAGCATAACCAAGCTCATTTTGTCTCTAGAAAGTGTCTGAAAAGTGTAATCTAATGAGACATAGATACACGGGGCAGGACTGCTGTAACTAACTTGCACATTTGGAGAGATGAAGAGCAGATTCTTCTGTAAACATGTGATGCAGCATCCTTACATGACCCAAGCTAGCCACGTCTAAAGGACAACTCACCACAACCTACAGCAGACCCAGAAGGCAGCTTTGGCTTGGCAATAATCAAAGGCTTAGACCTGGTTTAGAAAACTAAGGTGTGGACTGTTTCTTCAGCAGAGCTTTGCCAGAGCTTGAGTGCAATTTGGTTTCCACATCTAGTAAAAAAATGTGATTTATTAGGTCATTGCAGTGGACATTTTGGCAGAGAAACCAGCACACTGAAGCATGCATCTGTTATTTCCAAAAAGAGCCAAACAATTTCACTGGTCTGGTTTAGAGAACTGGCCTGGACTGCACAGAAGGCAGCATTTAATTCAGACAGAGGATGGAGAAGAGAAGGACAGAAATAACACATCAGAGACAAACAGGAATATGCAACCAGCTTTGCTCATTTGCACCAAAGGAACTGTATGAGGGCAGAAACTTCAGAAAGCAACAGTACCAGCCACTGTGCTACACAGTTCTCTGACACAGCTCAGGAGAAGGACACACTGCTACAATATTAAAAATCACATCCTTCTAATCCACTGGGTCGACAAGCTGTAAGCTAAAACACACTCAAGAGGGAAAACTAGGCCATTTTTACCATAAGCTTCAGCTGGTCAGAGTGGATTAGAGGAAATCCTTGCACCAGCCAGAGGAGCCATTGCAATGGAAAATCCCAGCTCCCACTGGGCAGCTGCTGCCATCCAGCAGGGACTGCTCGCGGCCGCACGCACAGAAATGAAGACAAATCATCTCATTTTCAAGTTGATTTTTGTAAATGGAAAAAAATGTATAAAATCTATCCATACATTAACAGATACAGGAAGTTACACAATCCAGTTCACACCTAAAATAATAGCAATCAGTCCATAATAATAACAGGGAAAAATTCCAACGCTGTAATTTGTCCAAAGTCACTACAGGGCAGGGGACAGCAGAGGAAGAGTGGTCTGCTTCTCATTTTTTGGTGTGTGGATAAAACTGGCTACCTTCCCTACTTCCAAAGCAATGAGACAATTTTAACAGACATGTATTAGGAATACTTTTGAAATGCATCTGACTCTAGCATTAACACTGAATATTCAAAGATTCATATTATTACAGCATAACGTTTGGATACTTTGCTTCTAGGAAAGGGCAGTGAGCAGTAGATATTATCCAAGAGAAATCCTAAACCCCTCTTAGATTTTACAGCATTGATTAAGTTAAAAGATTTTTATTTTAAGATTTTTATCCATCCCAGAACACTTGAAATCAGTGTATCCTCACCTCAGACACTTACAAAGCATGCAGAGACTGTTACTACTCAAGGAATATTTAGGAGGCTATAGAAAATTCACCGGTGAGCATTGGTCTAATTTTGGTGAACTCATGTCTACCATTTCAAGCAAGCCACATCTGGCAGTAGTTTTCTCCTCAGCCCTCCACTTACTGGAGGCCCCAGAAGAGAAGGCTTGAATGAATGGGCATGGAAGCTCAGGTACCATTGAAAGGAATAAAACAAAACAACTGCTAGCAGGGGCGAGCTTGTGGGAATACCTGCCCTGCTACTGGTGTACCTGTGGGAGAACAGTGTCAGTCTAGGGCTCAGAAAAGATGCCTGACTGAATTTTAAAAGGAAAAGGGAGGCACCTTAAACCCTGAAAAGACAGACTTCTGTGTTTGACAGGTGTATATGATATACACACACAGAGCAAGACAGTAAGCTGTGCTCATCCACCCAGAAGACTGCAGCAGTTTCTTGAACACATAGAATACAAGCCCCCTTTTCAAAATAACAACAATAATAATAAAGCAGAAGTGCAGAATCCAGACTGCTGGGTGATCTGTGATTAAAAAAACATAAGAAAGAATAAAAGCTAATGCTGTAAAGACAACTATTCCCTTTCAAAGCAAAGGCCACATAAAACTGTGTTGCTCAGTTTGGTTTTTACTTCATGCCATCTGTAAACACAAGACTGGATATTCAGTTTCTGGGAAAAAAATGAAACCACTTTTACATCCAGAGTAAAGGGAAGGCCTTCCACTGCCTGGATCATAAATTATCCAGGAAAAGGTAGCTGAGGGAAGGCTTCCTCTTCTAATTTGCTCATTTCATTAGAAAGGTCATATCTGAACAAAAGAGCTTTCAATAAAAGCACAAAACATTTATTGATATTATTTCTGCCCTCTGTCTCTAAAGTTTGCTATGGGGACTAACACTTTCCATTCCTCACCAACAGATACATCACCTTTTTGGCACCACAGGTGGAATTTCTTCCTAATGTAAAATTTTGCCTTATACAAAAGTCGATTGTCTAATCATGCAAACCCAACAGAATTCCAAAAAGTGCCACAAGACAGTTCAACTCCTTGCAATCTACTACCTAGTCTGTACACTGCCATAGGAATCTCCCAGAGAACAGACTGTCGTCTTTACTTAGATTTCATGGTGTATTTCATGTATAACATTTCAACCTCTTTCTGGGGGGAGAGAATCAAAATCCACGCCCTGCTTCCCTTGATTTTTCACTCTCAGAGCTCTGAAATGCATGGAAATTTTCTTGATTTGTTGAAGACATCTTCACTGACCAGCCTGATTAGGGAAAAACTTACTGATTTAATCAAATAGAAAATAAAGACAAAAACAGGTAGTGGTAGATTTCTCAATCTTTGCTCCTGTTCTTGGAGACTAGGGTAGAGTTTCACTGCTACTGCATTTTCCCCAGCTGGATCTTCTTCCAGGCCTCCGATGCTGTAAAAATGCAGGAGTCGAGGATTCCAGCTACTGTAAATGTCCCTCCAATGATGGCACATATCTGAAACGTACAGAGAGGGGACACACGTTGGTCAGTGATGAAGGAAACTTCTATGCAGCTTGAAACTGGGTTGAAGGGTACTATTGTCTACTGCTAGGGTATTTTCTGGAAGCATACTAACCCATTACTGGGTAACAGTCATGAGGATGTAACTACATGACAACCATTCAGGAAAACCATTCTCTACAGTGGAATAACTTAGTGCTATCCTGAACTCATCATAGCCCATCTCCATCACAAATTCCAGCTCCTAGGAGCCTACAGCACAAATGCTGTTCCTTTCTGGGCCAAACTCCACCTAACAAAGCTTTCTAGAACCTCTGTGTTGCTCCTATCTTCTGCTACTATCTTCTATTATAAATACCACAGACTTGCAGTCTTTTCCCTGTTTCACAAGCTACAGCATTTGCAAACAGGCAAAAGACATTTAAAGAGCATGTGAAGGACAGTGACTAAGAGAAACCTAGCTACCGGTGACACCTACAGCTCAGTCTGTCTAACACTTTCCATTACAAGGCTGCTTACAAAAGCACTGCCAACTTAACCCTTTGTGGGCTAAAGTTTTCCATGCAAGGTGTCTCAGGTTGAATTACAAACAACAGTAAAAACAGGGAAAAATTAATCTCCTGATTAGCATAACAGCCTACTTCAGTTCTCAAGTGCTAGAGAAATGCAGAATTCTGACATGTCAAACCAGTGACCACAACAATTTGGCTTGGAGCACCAGTTACAGACCTAGTAACACAATGCTTCAATTCCCTTATCTATGAAATGGGGTCAATGTCAAACTTGCTTCCCAGAGAAACTGTGAAGGAAAATACATTTGAAGGGTTCAATACCGTGACAGTAGCAGTCTCAAGAGTCCTTGTGCAAACATAGGACTTATACTTAGGACTGGGTTAATACAAACCACCTGCTAGAAACACATTAAATGCTGCAGGATGGGAAGAAAAGCTGCTCAGAGTGTGGCACCCCATGCACTGCACAGGGCAAGGTTCACAATAATGTAACCTCATAACGTTTAATAGCCAAGTTATAATTATGCAGGACCTGACATTTCCTAACTCCCACATTTTTTACTTCATAACTATAATGCTCTCTTAATTTGGTCTTTTATATTGTGTAGGATTAGGTGGCTCTGAGAATAAGAGACACCAGGTCAGCGAGATGGGACAAGGTACAGAGCTTATCTCCTGATGAGGGACTGCCTAGGAAAAGATGGATTTTACTGTGAGTTAGATGCTGAGAGAGAGAGGAACCCAAAATCAGTAAGCCAATTTAGCAGGGTATCAGGGAAATGCAATACCACTGGTACAGAAAGCAACTGGTGCCACATCAGATCTACCATGCCATGCCTCTTCTCCCACACAGCACTACACCCCATGGGTAACATTACAGACTAAGGAGTAACATAGAAGCAGCAGCATTCAGCTCAGCAGGGAGTTAGCAGTGGCAACAGAACAAACAGTTCATTAATGGTGAGTGAAGGCAGCAAGAAATAAAGCACTCATTTACATGTGTATTTATAGCTGGTATATATGTGATTAGTGAGCTGGATGAAATGAAGAGCTGCAGTCAACGTGGCTTTTGCAGGACAGTTGGCATTCCAGCAGATAAAGGCATCAAAAACCAGAGCACCAGCCTGAGGCAAAGTTAGTACTTTTAGGGGACAAGTCTAGCTCCTGCCCCCTGTGATGCCTTCTTGCTCTCCCTTGGAGCATGACGCAGGGTGACTTTTCAGGGAAAATGACTGCAGTGGAGTTGGGTTATTTCAGTCCACAGCAGCTCAGCTGACAGGAGACGTTACACCTCAAACAACAGAAAAAATGTCCAACACTAAGATTTTGCATCATATGGTAGGAAAAAATTATTTCAGTGCATCAGTGCAAGGGGCTGGGGAGTAGAGAAAATATATATTCATCTGCACAGCTCTGTACTGCTGAGCTTGTGCTGTTTATGAGTCACTCACACCTGGCATTCGCTTGGAGCCTGTCTCCCAGCATGCACACAGCCCTCTTGTTTTGTTGTGACAAAGAAAAGGCAGCACCAGGGTTGGTCTTTAGGTCAGCACAGAAGCTGCACCACTGTGTGTCTGTATCATCACAGTTCTAATACGTACGGAGCATGGCTCCCTAATGGCACTGAGGGAAGTTAGGCATCATGCACTCATTTCTATTTCATGCAGTTTTATACTGGGAATGATCTGCATTTGGCTCCATGAGGTTACAGAGTTTGGGGTGCTGACTGACGGCCAGCTGAACATGAGTCAGCAGTGTGCCCAGGTGGCTAAGAAGGCCAATGGCATCCTGGCTTGCATCAGGAATAGTGTGACCAGTAGGAGCAGGGAGGTGATCTTGCCACTGTACACGGCACTGGTGAGGCCACACCTTGAGTACTGTGTGCAGTTTTGGGCACCGCAGTTTAGGAAGGACATTTTGCTACTAGAGAGGGTGCAGAGAAGGGCAACTAAGCTAGTCAGGGGTCTGGAAAACAGGCCTTATGAGGAGAGGCTTAGGGAGCTGGGCTTGTTTAGCCTGGAGAAGAGGAGGCTGAGGGGAGACCTTATCGCTCTCTTCAGCTACTTGAAAGGCGGATGTTGGCCTCTTCTCCCTTGTGACTAGTGACGGGACTAGAGGGAATGGGCTTAAGCTGAGCCAGGGTAGGTTTAGATTAGATATTAGAAAGAATTTCTTTACTGAAAGAGTGGTTAGGTATTGGAATAGGCTGCCCAGGGAGGTGGTGGAGTCACCATCCCTGGAGGTTTTTAAGAAGAGGATAGATGTGTTTCTTCAGGGGATGATTTAGGGCTAAGAGTAGTGTAGGGCTATCGGTTGGACTAGATGATCTTGAGGGTCCTTTCCAACTGTAATGATTCTGTGATTCTGTGTGTGACTCAGGCCCAACCAGTAAAGGAGGAAGGAAAAGAAATACAGAAGTGTAATAATTACACCAGTGACAGACCATGCAATGTGGGGTACACAAGAGGGTTTTGACCAGAACACAACTATAGGATAATGCCTGGGATGCAGGCTGAAGTCAAAAGGAAAACATGAGCAGATATGTAGGAGAAGGCAAGGTTGCAAGCAAGATGACAGAAAGGTGTCAGATGTGTGACTGTGGACCTCTGGGATTTCTTAAAATCTCAAAATTACTTCTAAGGCCAGAGGGAACCAGTAGGACCTCCAGCTGATTCCTAGTTAGGTAAGCTGCAGAGTCTCACCCAAAGATTTCTGGGTGACCTGCAGCACATCTTGGTTTCAAAAATGCCACAGGACTGAATCTATGATACCTATCAGCAACAGGCCCCATGGCTGAAATAATTCTCCCCGCAACCATTCCCCACCTCCCTCCATTATTTCCTGTCTAATTTTTTTCACACCTAGAGGGCAGACAAGTAGTGTCATATCAGGGGAAAAAAATATTCTTTTAGTTAGATTTGGAATGCTTCAGCAGAACTTTGGCTTGTTTTCTGCCTGGTCTCCCCCCTCCCACCTCCTAGGCTGACCTCATGATAAAACTTTCTTTCAGCTTGACCACTTACAGGAACTCATAAATTTTATGAAGTGAAATTTTCCCTCTTGCTCCATAAACTCCACCACAAGGCCATGAATGGCGTCTCTTTAGGGGGAGATGTCTTGATTTTAAGGAGTACATTTCAACAAGCTAAAAATATTGTGCTTAACACTATGTCGTGTCTGCAGTCAACCCCAGGATCCATGGCAAATTCAGAGCACAGGGACAGTGGCAGCACTGACCAGAAGCAATACAAAATCTTATTTACTATTGAATTTTTTGAGGCATGACATGTAAAGTAAAATTCATACTAAACCAATGCCTTTTGTCCTGCACTGGAAGCACCTCTGACATGGTATAAAACATTAAGATAATTCTTCATATCACAAAATCCCAAGGAGCAGGCATGAGTTAAGACTAGGTCCGTTGGGAACACAGAAGACCTGGGAACACTGCTACAGTGCTATAATGCTGCTCTTTGCAGCACTGAAGTTTTTTTAGGGGCAAACTCATTACTAACAAAAAGCAACACATAACCAGTCCAGCAGCAGAATGAGATTCCTTTGGCTCTCTGCTGAACAGCCAACACCCCTCTCTCATCTGACCTCTCCACAAGGTATCATCCCTCCACAGTGTATCCTTCCTTCCAACATTGACATAATTTCCCCCTTAAAGTCTCTTCCAAGCCCACAAGATCTCCTCTATCCCTAGGACACATTTAAATTTACTGAAAGCCACACAGGTGCCCTAGTAAACAATTTGCTCACTAAAACGAGCCACAGATGATTTCCCCCTACCCCAGGGCCCCTCTCCTCTTGTGGTTTTTAAATTAAGCAGCTGCTGCTCAGAAAAAGCTGATGCTTTCCATGGCCAGCCCCATGCAGCAATGACTCCAGATGCCCCAGCACAATCTCCCTCTGGACCTCAGCCCAGTGCTCATCATCAGTAACTGGTCTCCAGAGCAACTGTGATGCAAAAGGCCACGCTGGAGATACAGGAAGGGGCTAAAGCAGAGGAAAGGACAATGGAACAGATCATGTCATCAAAACAGGGCACGGAAACCTAGGACAAAGGGTTTTTTAATCCTCTGCAGCACTGCTCCCCCCCACAACCTTTTCAATGCCACCTTGAATGCTCTAAAGCTTTAAATGTAGCCATGAGCAGCTAAGGCTGCCCTACTGTAAAATATTCCCAGCCTAAATGAGAGCAAGAGCAGGTGATCTGTACCAGGGCCAGGTGATCCCAAGAGATAGCTACTACCTAGCATCTCTAACAAGGAGCATCCCCATCTGACAGGGGTCTGGCACACTTGTCTGACTCACTGCACAACAGCCAGTGCAGACAGCAGTGTCATCCACACATCTCCATAGGAAGGATGCTCAATTGGAATGCCCCCAAATGAGCTGCTTGAGACTAAAGCTGTTTATAAGACCAAACTAAATAGACAAAAATCTATTGTAAAACTCTTTCTTCAGCACTGTAGCAGCCAAAACATGCCTTGGTAGCTTTACAGACAGGATAGGGCAAAATGCTAGATGGGCCATTTCAAATCCAAAAGGTCACTGTGGCAACCAGTGAGGAAAGCCTCTCTAGTGGACTTCTTATGTAAACTCTGAAGCACAGCATCTAACTCAACAAAGATGCTATTTATATGCATACGATGGCATAACCAGCAGTAAGTCAGTGCTAGCAACAGACATGACAAAGAATAATGCCAGCTATCAATCATTTCCAAAGACTGTTTCCCATTAAAAACACCTCCACATCCTTCTTATGCAAAGGATGCATAAGAAACCTATGAGAGCATATTGTTAGGGAAAGAAATACAGGCAGTATGAGATGCAAAGTCATAAAATGCTGATGTTTGGCCTTTTTTAGGATTATGTTTTGAAACCAAATGACATACCAAGAAGATCTTAAACCACAACATTTAGATTCTGTTTCAAACTCCCTTCCCTTGATATTTGTCACATAGATTTCTAAAGTTAAATGAACTTGGTGTTTATCAGAAGCTTCAAAATAAAAATCTTAAGTGCCACACAGTCATGTTTATGTTACTTCCAATGAAAATATTCACATAGTTTAAAAACCAAAATCGGAGGTCTTCGTTCCAGCCAATTTATGAACTACTTCCCATTTACTATGCCTCACTGGCACAGCAGACTGAAACTTAAATTTTATGCAAACTCCCTCAGGACTAATTTTTTAAAGTTCTGGAAGATCTTTAAATAGCTCTTTGCCTAACTAGCAGTTTGGACAGCACAGCTTTGTTATAGATGGTGAGATCAGTACTGTAGGATGTTATCTGGATAGACCAAAACATAACTTATCAAGAAAACACCTCTGGAATTTGATAATGCAGCTCTTCTCCTCTACCCAAGAGTAAGTGCCTGGAAGTGGCATGCTGCTAGTAAGCCAAGCAGCAACACTGAGTAAAATAACTGCCCTGCATTCTCTGCAAATTAGATTTCACCATTAGAGAGAGGGTTTATTGCAGACTGCTTTCCTGCACACTGCATTAGCTTTATTTCCAAGTTTCTGGCATGCTTCAATAGTACCCACCTTGTGTAGACAGAGTTTGGCATTTCTGGAACAGGATAATTTTCTTTCTTCTTGTGCCTAGCTATTAAATCAAATTGTCATGGCTTAGGGCTTACCAGTCGCCTCACTTACACTTCAGTACAATTGTGGAGAGGTACTGCTTTATTTCAATCATGTCACAATGCTCTGAAGCAGAAATTCAACTCTTCTGGACAAGACATGCTCAGAAGAGAAATGAAAGGCCGAAAGGACAAGGGAGAATCAGAGGTGTAAAGTAACTCACCGATGTGATAAACCTGTACAAAGGCTGTCGCCTCTCTGTGTATTTCACTGTGATGGGGCTCAGGTCATAGCGAAACCAGATGGCTGGGATAATGCGGCCAGTGTGGCTGTAGGCTACATACTCCTGGAGAAGAAATGGGGGGGAAAGGCAGAAAATGTGAGCAATCTCATTCCACATAGAGTGTCTGCAATAAAACTGCTTCTGTGGATCTGGCCCTTACTCCACAGTTTTGTATTAATGATCAGACTGAAAGAAGCAAACTGCCTACCTCCCATCCCTACCAAACAGACTTCAGAGTCTGACAATGACATAGCTGAGAGCAGAGTGTGGTGGTGCTCACTCTCACCTTCATTCAAAGTCACAGAAGTACGCAGAAAGGCTGTTACTGATTTCTCTACTTTAGAGGCGCTCTCTTTAAATACAAGCAGTCTCTATGTGGTTGCAGGTGAGATTTTTGTACTCAGTATGTAAATTGTGTACTGGTATTACTCAAACAGAATTTAATTCATTAGAACCTGAAAATCCCATCTTGTCAACATACTCAGAACAGCAAGCAGCAGACTCCAGTCTGGAAGGCTCCCTTCACACTGGGACCAACGACATGAATACTTTGGTCACTCAGTATGAATCACTTAAAGCCATATTTAAAAACCATGTGGAAAGCCAAAAATGAAAACCGTATACAGAAAAATATTGGCAAAGGTTCAAAAAATATTCCAAGCTGGTTTGTGAGAGACTTCCAGGAGAGAGCTCTCCTGGATTAACCATTTTTTTAATAACAGGTACAGTGCAATCACCCAGCCACAGGACAACATCCCAACAAGACATACTGCACAATGCCAGGGTAGGAGAGATACTAACAGCAACTTAGTATCTAAAGTCTCATTTTTTTTAGCTAATATTTTCCCTGTGCTCTCAGGGGAAACATATATGAAATTTCGAGAATCAGGACATATGCTTGGCAAACTGAAGAAAAATCAAAGAAAGGCAGGCTGTGTACCCAGAAATTCAGTGAGAGCCATCCACACTGGCATGGCACACACTGCCTCTTTACCCAGCTGTTCTTCCCTTCTTTAGCCCTATGACATGCCTACCAACTCAGATGACCTCTTTGGTTTTTATTCTTCTTCACACAAAGACAACCTCAAATACTTCAGAAAGATGAAGAAAGGACAAGCAATAGGACACCCATGAGCATGATACAAAAAAGGTAATTTTTACTCTGTTAGTTCAGAGGGAGCTAGAGATACACCACCTATCACCTTCTTTAATCTCATATAAATTCCAAATTTCCCTCTATTTAGTTTTTTTTTCCTCATGGATAACAAGAGAAACAGAATGTGGCTGAAGTCCCTAGTCATAATAGTTTCAAGAGTCCTATTGCAGAAGTTCTGCAGCATATCTTGGGACAGAGGCTATCTGAGGAAGCGAGGAACCAGAGGGTCTAGGAGGTAAAAAGGGAGAGGAGACAGAGAGTCCACACTTAAGACTCTATTCATTTCTTCATGCTACTCGATCTGTGCCAGCCTATTCCATTGGCCTCCGATTTCTGTTTCCCACTGATCAGTATGAGAGCCAAGGACTGAAGCACTGATAAGAGAGTTTTTATTTTTCTAATGAGAAGAAAATGCAGAGGCAGCACTGTTTCTCTGCACTTCAGCTCTCATAGAGAACTGACCTCATATTTTCCTTCCTCTCCCCTTTTCCCCACCAGCAATCCTGCCCTAATGAGTCAGTGTTGGCTAAATGCCCCAATTTGCAACCATGCTCACAGAAGTGTCAAAAGCTCCTGCTGTCTGTTTTCCAACTTACTTTCAGAACTTGCGTCGCAAGAGCCTTATCAGAACAACAATTGTGACATTAAGCAGAAGAAATACATTGGAATCTGAATTGAGGGAGACATCCAAATCATTGGGACACACTGTACAAGCAAGCCTAAAAGTCACTAGACAGGAACGTCAATCTGAGGACTAGTCCATGAGTGTGTGCTTGATTCTCAGTTATGGCAAACTAGCAGTAATTAGATATTATAAACAGATCCTGGACTTTCACTTACCACCTGACTGCCAAAGAATTTTAAATTGGAAGAAGCTTTTTACTATCTTTTAAATTTAATTTCAGTCCACTGTATTATTAAAAACCAAACATCTTCACATTTAAAGTAAATTAATTTAGGAACTATAAGGTTACAGTAACTATCTTAATCTACTAGAATAAAGTAGGCACTGTGAAATAGCCAACCAGTAGGTAATAGCTGCTGCAGGTTCAGTGGCTTAGTATCTGAAATCAACATTTGTAAAAAGCTAAAAACTGCTAACTTATTTGTCTGATACATCCATCAAAATTGAGACTCTTATTTATAAAACTACATGTAAGTGCTGTTTTGTATGTTCAGTTGGACAGCAGCTTCCATCCAGAAGTATCGGACTATCAGTGATATTTCAAGGTCCCTTCCAGCTCCTAACATTCTGTGATTCTGTGTGACACAAAGCACAAGAGCTCCTGCAGCATGTAACAACTTTCCAAACAATTTATAGACATTTCATCAGTCAAACTAACATGTGAGAAAGGCAGGAGTAAGAGTACCTTTCTCTAGAATTAAAACAATACCACCACCTGCTCTGACAAGTCCTCACAACCCCAACCCTGGTAAACGCCAGCACCAGGAGCAACAGGAAGCCTCACTCTGAAAAGCTTCAGTTCCTCCTTCTCCCAGCAGAGGCTACTGCTCACCTACAGACAAATGCACATGGCTGCAGAGCAGAGGAGCAAGAAGGAAGAATGATGACTGAAGATCCTCCATGCATCCATCGGGCTGCAATGAGGAGCTTGTCTGAGAACTACCTGCTGCTTTACCTTATTTGCTACAGTATATTGGTATGAGTATCGCTGTTTGCCGCTCATGTCTTCATACACCGTCGGGACTATCTTCAGTATGTAATCGTGAGATGCAAGAGCTGTGGTCAGGACAGGAAAGTACACATTAGCTTTCAGAGAAAGGAACAACAGGCTACATAATGTTTTAAATGAAATGTGCAAAATCAACTAAAACAAGTCAGTCACAGAAAAGGTATCCCTCTCCTCCCTACCCCAGGTTCTGTGACAAAGTGATAATTTCACATCCTCCATTGATGTCCTCTGTACAAAACTTCGTAAGGTGGTTGGATGACACCAGAACCTGCCCACTATTCTAAGACTTCTGTAACACCACAGCCCAAGGAGATGAGTTTGGGTCACTTGAACCTTCCTAACTGCTTGCAACTACAAATGATAAGATTTGTTAGCATCACAAAAAGCTGTCCTGGTTAAATCAAGGACTAGCTGAGGTCAGAGCTGCAGCTCACTGAGCTTCTTTTGACAGAAAAAGCTGAGGCATGACAGCCTGTGTACTCCCATTTCTTGTGCACCCATCCTTCTTCCTCTTCTTCCTTCTACAGCTGCTTAACAAATATTATTTTTTCAGGATTTAAACAGATTGTGCCATTTTTTTGTATCTGCTGAAACAGTTCTAATACAGAATTCTAAATTATTTCTCTGCAGGATCTTTTGGCCAAGTGTAACACAATGACATTTGGCTCCTAGTGAAGGAAAAACAAAACACAATTGTCTAGGTTCAGGAACAGTCGCAGAAATTTTGTTCCAAGAAGGGGATGTTCTGATACCCTGTGGGAGTCTGAGCACTTGAAGGAGAAAAACTAAGCTGAGTTGTAGCATGCATGGAAAATGTCTTTTTGTGTTGCTGGTCATAAAGAAGGGCAATGAAAATGTCTGTCCTTCCAGCCACAGGGTAGAATTTAAGGTGAAAGCTAACTTGCAACACAAGAACAAGGAAAAGTTTTGGCAGTGATGACAGAAGCAAAGGGAAGCTATTGGAATAGAATACAGATAAAAAACTCAGCACAAGAGCTGGAGACAATGCCCAGGCTGTAGAAGGGCTGCAAAGGACGTTTTAGGCTAAGCCTTCTCTAGGGTACTGGAGAAAATGCAAATGCCAATCAGCAATGTCTGGATCATTTTGGTTGAAGAGGCAAATCAAAGAGTTCTGGATACACCAGTGTTGCATGAATGGCCCCGTTTTCCCTCCTGTATAGAGTGCCTAAGACCTGTAATCACCAAGAATACATACGATTTGAGCTGAGTTTGTCTGCTCCCTCCAAGGCATTGAATGCTCCATGGACATTGTGGACCTGGAAAGCAAAAAGACAAATAAAGAAAACTATATTCTGACTTGGTACTATAAATTTTTCCTTCGCTGTCCTATCCCGTAACAAGGGGATCAGCCCGCTTCAACCTTTCCCAAAATAAAGCCTCAAAGCAGTAAAAGATGACTTGAAATATCTTTCAGTGACCATCACCACAGAGGTTGGTTCCAAGTAAAAAATTTGATTTCACAATGTTTTACAAGATGAAACTTCAAAACCACTCCAAAGCTAAAGGAATTACAGTTGGAAGAGGCCGATTGTGAAATTTCATTGTGAGATTATTTCCTAAGAGCTTTGCATAGCTAACTGTGAAATTCATTTATCAGGCTTACAGGGAAATAAATGGGAGTCATATTCAGGTTAAAACTCAAGAGTTCTCCTATAAAGGTAGCTCATGACAGAGCAGTTTGGCTTGCACAGCTTTAACCCAGTCTAGCTTTCACACCATGCACACTATGTCCTTGGAGATGGGAAGGACACATGCCAACACTGCCACCCATTCAGCTTTTCCTGCAGCTGGTCCCAGGCATGCCAGTATCTGTTTGCCCAGAATAACGGGTTTTTCCATCCTATGCCTTCCATATACTATGATCTGAAGTATGATGTTCACCAAGAGAATAATCAATTTGTGAACTTTCTAGATAGGGAAAATCCCACAGCAACCATTGTAGACTAGAGGTTGAACCATTCACATAACATCCAGTAAGCTATATAGAAATGACACATTAACTTCACTATCTAGAAGCTCCTGACCTTAAACCAGACAACATGGAAGAAGAGTTTGGAAGAAGTATTTGGTCTTGGGTGTGACAGAGTTTCACCTCACTAACAGGGCAACACAACCTCCCTCCCAGCCTCTCTCAATAGCTGATAGCATGTGGATGTATTTGTCTCATCCTAATGGCTGTTTCCCTATTCTGAATACTACAGAGTGGATGATAGTTTGGAGGAAGTAGCAACCAAATCCATTTCTCTCCTGAGAATGAAAGTTCTAGACAAAATCATCAAGTTCATCTGGCAAGGTGCTGGTAACAAGCAGAGAGCACAAGCAACAGTTCACCTTCTACAGTGCCTTTCAATTTGCTGACATTTAAAATATTTTACACAACAGTAATCATTTCTGAACTCAGATGCAGTGTATTATTCTTTACTCATTGTCAAAATCATATGAAGAAATAGAAGCCTCTGGACTCGGCTACAGTATGTTCCACTCTTGATACAGCTGAGAAGTAGGTCTCATAGCATATCTGGGCCAGAGACTTTAAGGTCCACTTCAAACACTCTAAAACTCAGCAAGTAACTGTTATCTATCCTGTGAGGTACCTTATATTTGGACATACATTTTCCTCAGCTCCCCAGCATCCACATTTTTGTTTATAGGTAAAAGCTGTCTGCTCTGCATCTGTCTACATAGTGAGTTTACAAAGCTGTGAGTTATAAGAGCTTCCACACAGACAAAGCCATCAGACAACTACACAACTGCTTGTTTCTGTGCCATCATGTCCTTTGGTGAATCTGCCTCTCTTGTCTTTGCAACATGGATGGCATTTGTAATTCCCAGTCTGATGTTTTACCTTGATCTTTCCTGTGGAATAGTCTAGAGTCCCATTACACTACTTACTGTCCATAGATTGCTAATTAATCTCTGCTCTACAAAGTGCACAGGTGTGTTCCTTGGGGGAACATACCTGTTTGTGACTTGCTAAGTACCTGGAGGGACTTCAACAAGGAGTAAGCTTTTGGCCACAGTGCCAAATTGCTTTGCAATAGAGAACTTGAGCAAGCCTGTTTAGTCAGATGGTCTCAGGACTGTCCTGCACTACCAATGCCAAATCTATTAGTGGCACAGGAGGCCAGTCAGTGGTTTAAAAGTGCCCACACTTTATTCACCTGCAACATGGACCTCCAAAAAGATGCCTGCCAGGGGCTTGAACACCCTAGGCTTTAACCTCTACAAACACATCCAAAGACATAACTGCACATATAATTCATGCAGAGGCCAACAGTAGGCTAAAATAACTACCAACCTTGTGACTATCAAGTGAAAACGATACCTCTCAGAAAGATTAAAACTAGGATTATTCAACACCATCATCTAGCATTCAAGAAAATTCTATGATTAAAAATGTACAATCTCCCACTTTCCACATTTCATTTTTAATAGGTTACCTGAAATGCAAGAATTTCATTTGTTTGAATTTTGATCTCATCTATATGAGAGAAAAAAAAATACAAAAGTCTGCCACTATTGTGCATGAAGCTACTGTTGAAGAATTGAAGCTCATTCAATGGCAGACAAGATTAAAATCTCTCTTTCAAACAGACTGGTTTTTCTGGAGAGCACAGCATGTACCTTAGTGGATCATTCTGGCCAAACTGGTAACAACATACAAAGCACTAACTCCCAGCACATGACACAAGCAAATGACAAGCTCATCTCCCCCCTTTAAAACATGAGTAGATATTACATGGAAGCAGATGGAGGCAATCCAAAATACCCAAAGATGTATCTTGGTAGATTTAGATTTAAAGCTCTGTACTTGCTGGCTTGTACACCACTTGCTGAGTCCTGGCAGCACCTGTTTAGTGAACATATCCTTCTTTAATCTGCGCTGCTGAACTCATGTTTGCCTATAGGATCAGCAGCACCTACAAGCTCCATTCTCACGTACACAGATGACAAGTAGTTAGTGTGAGCTTTGAAAATACTAATCAGAGTTCGTCCAAATCAGGAGCCAAATACAGGTCTGCTAGACAGGTTTCTCACCACCAGAACTGAAGATGCTTGCTCCTTTGTGCCTAACTGTCCAGGCTTCTCACATCATTCATGCTGATTTGCACTGTATCTCTATTATTTAAAGGCTCCATGATAAAGCAATGGGAACCGTACCTTGGAGCACCGATTTCCCACGCAAACTGCAGAACTCTCTATTAGCACTTACCTAGTATTTTTCATAATCTCAGTGTGCTTTACAGACATTAAGCCAAGCTTATTTATATGCTAATATTTCAGCGTTCCCACACAAGGTATTTCCTAAAAGAAGCCAGGAGCAGAGTCAGAAGACTACAAAGCAACGCTTAGACTTGTTAGCATGAAAAAGGGTTTTGGAAGTGGGTGTACAAGAAGCAGACTAATGAGATGTCTGTGCTGAGGAAAGAAGATTACAGAGAGACTATGGGTAAGCAATGTTTAGGGTGAGTCGCAAACTGGGTGTGCACATATATAACTCCCACCTATGATGCTAGCTCCTTGGAAGTAGGCTAGAAAAGTGCTGTAATCTGTCCTTATTGAGAAATCAGGAATTATTACATAACTTGCAACACCTGGTGAAACTCTACCCACAGGACAAGTGCACATGTTCAGCTTCTTCCCAGCAGGGAACTGGCACTTCTAAGTCCAACTTGTATTTCATAGAACAAATTTGACTAATAGGTGTCTGCTATACACATAAAGTAAAGTGAACTAAAAAGAACCTGACTGGTGCCATTGTAAAGACAGAAGACAGTACATATCTTTCCTTACTATACTCTCTGCTCCCCTGCAAAGGCAGGCAAGATTTGTTTGTTGTATTAACACTGAGAACAGTAGTGCGCAGGATTTTGCAAAGATGTGAATCCTCATTTCCACTTCCTGCAGCAGTTCCAGTTTCACATGGAAGCAGCAAGGTTACTCTCTGACCAAACACTGCTCAGTCCTTAAAGAGGTGGAATCTAAGCAGCTTGCAAACTCTTCCAGACTGAGTGTACATTGCATGACTGCAAGGGATGGGCTTGCTTATCCACACCATCCTTTCTTATGTTCTTCCCACACTACACATGGCCCTTCCATAAAACCAGTGTCTAATATTAAAGTCACTCTCATTGTATCCATTCCCCTAGAGCCAGGGAATTTTCAGGGAAGAGAACTCACCTGTAACTTGTCCCCAAATGAGAGCTTGTGGATGATGTGAGTCATGTCAGGATTCTGAGGCTGCGCAGTAGCACTGTGTGTTGACACGTGAAAGTTACCAGGAACCTAAAATTAGTCAAGACAAGGAAGACAGGATTTCACATTTTATCCCTTAAGGCATTGCTACGTTCTGTGATATGAAGCAGAAATGACTGGAACCATCCAGCTTGGCAGGCTGTATCTACTCAGCAGTGGACAACCTCTGGCACGGCAGAGAAAAGTTCTGAAATACCCTACTGCACTTGACCAACACCACCATAGAGTGGAGATCGGTTACATCCTGCAGCATGAGTCTGGCACCCTCACACTGCTCCTGCTGATGATGATGTGGAGGGATGAGTGGATCACTCCCAACTTTGAGGATTCCTAACACTTAAGGCTATGTCTTTCATCCTATTAAAATAAGATTCATGTCTCTGACAGGCAACAAACAGTTGCTTAACATTTTACTCCCACATCCTGCATTTGCACTTGGTCCCAGTGCTGCAGAGCAACCCAAGAAAGCTGTGGATATATTCTTATTGTAGCACTGATCATAGGCAACCTCACATTTGAGAAGATGGTGCATATGTACAAGTTCTATATATAAAGACAAAATTCTCCACCAAAATCAGATCTTCAGCTTCCAGCCTTGTCAATAGCCCTTCCAAGTACAGGATCTTCTTGTTTTAATTTTTTTAATGGCATGAAATAAAAAGTACTGAAAAACACAGATTTCATGTAAGGACTCAGTTGCAGAACAGAAAACAAGCACTTGTGTCACTCTGATGGGATCACTGTAGCATGCACATACTTTTCAGTTTGCTAGCCCTAGTTTGTGAAGAGTTTCAACAAATTTAGCTCAATCACTATTACAGAGAATGCAAGATTTTTATCCTATCAAGAAAAGGCTGGGAAATCAAGCAACACCAATAAGCAATCTGACATGGCCTAAGACAAGAGTGGGAGGATGGTTATACAATTGGTACCCATTGTGCTCTCTGCAGACACACCTCACCATCAAGGCCATGGGAGGCCACATGCTGGTTCCATGTGCTTTCAGGAAAGCTAATTTTAATGACTTGAGGAAGAGCAATGTGCTCCTGGGAACACTTTCAGGTGTGGACACAGACTGTGTCATACACAAGCTCGGTAAACAGGGTGACAGACTCTGCAGTAAGTAGAACACAATCTTCTCACTGTTACCTTGTCCTCCCTCTTCAGGTTTGAGAATAACACCCAGGTACAAGCCTTGGTCAAGTTTCAAAGCCTGACCACATCCCACTCCAGACACCAGCTCATACAGAAGCCTGTAAAATTTCAGCTAAAGAACTGAAAGTTTCCAGCCCATACATGAGGTTCAGGTTTTCAGAGCCAAGTCCTGGGTCAAGACCCCTACCACTGACAGCAGTCCCAACCACTATATGAGACAACGCAATTAGTGACCTTTCACAGATTAAACAGTAAAGGGAGCTCCTCACTGACACGTACAGCAACCCCCTTTTGAGTTGCCTTGGTGAGCAGAACACACCACACCTAGCAGACAAAACCCCAAGCATTTCAGCTCTATGCTTTGGGAATTAAAAGAACAAGAACTACCTTTCAAGAAGCCTTTTCCCAGTTTTGTGGACTATCAGCTACCAGTACAATTGGTGGCTTAGAGGATAGGAAAGAAACTTCCTCTTTTTAAGTCCCTAATCCTTTCAATGCCACAGAATCAGTAAGATGTTCTGCCTGTTATTTTTAGATGTGATTTAACATGACCTGCAAGGAAAAGAAGGAAGTAGGATTTTGTAGCCTGTGGTACATGAGGAGGCGTGAATGAAGGGTGTGCCCTTCTTAGGACATCAGTGGGCCCCACCATTGCCTCTCCCACCCCAGCTAGTCATCTCCAGCATTACATAGCAAGATTATTCAACTCTGAACACACCCATCCTAGAGAGGAGCCTCCTCCAGGCCTGGATTTTCAGTCTTTGGGACAGAAGTGGAGCATCCCAACAAAACATGCGCAGAGGCTTCATGCATGTAATCCAACCATCTCAGCACGGAGCCACTTCTGTTATGTTGGCACACTCCAGTAGGGAACATTCCTGTCATTCTGCGGCTCTCAGAACAAAAGAGCACTTGGATAAAGACATTGCTGAAGACCTCTGCACAGTGAGTCACATTTTGGAGGTGCAAAAGTCATGATGAGTAAACACAGAAGACATTCAGCATTTGTAGGGAGTTCCTACATCCCCTAAACATCAGGTTGCTGCACTGAAAGAGACAGCATTGGCCACAACACAGAGCTGCTCTCTGCTGTCAAGCAACAATATCTCGATTACCTGCTGCGGAGAATGAAGCCAAAGCCCAACACATTTTCTCCGAGTCTAACTATGCAGCCACCTCTGTTCACACTGCTCTGCAGCACCAAGAGGCTTAACCTCACCACTGATTAGAGAGAGGAACAGGACAGACACTGGCACACAGATTTTTTATGAGCATTTTACAAATGGATCTTGCTAGCTCACACTCACCTACTGTCATTCCTACTCACCTTATTGATGCTAAAATGGCCCTCGAACCTGCAGCCATCCCCATTATTGAGAGGTATCTTCATCGAGTTGTCAATATGACCCACTTCATGCCTTCCCATTTCATCTTGGATGTCAAGTCCAACTACTGCATGGATGGGAGGGGAGAAGCCAAAAATCAAAATAAAAGAAGTAACAAGAAGGTTGTATAGGAAAAGCATGCACTGCTTTTACTGGGAAAAAGAACACATTTTTTTTCCTGACATTTGACTCAACTGTGCTAGTAATGTCATTTTTCAAATATTAATTGTTATACCAGCTTTTCAGAAAGAACTCTGTAACCAAATTTTTCAGACTGTCTATCCGACACAAACACACCTCCTCTACCTTGCCAGCTGACTGCAATCTCAATTACACAAGTTGAAAAAATTCAGATGGATAGGGCAGGTGATTTGTGAAAAGCCAAGAACTATCTGGTGCATTTGGAGTTACAAATGATACTTGGGAAGCTTCTTGCTACCAGAGACAAAAAGGTTGCTATGAAAAAAAACAAAAAGAGATTTAGCAAGAAGCCAGCAAGGGATGTCAGGCATTAACACAGGCTGCAGAGCAAGCACAAGGTCCAAGAAAACAGGTGTCCTGGAGTGAAACAGAGTGATGGGGCACTGGCAAAGGCTGCAGCTTCTTCATCTCCATTACAGAAGAAGGGCCACTGTACTTGTTGGGTTCATTTAAAGTATTTCTTAAAACATAAAGAAAAAACTGGTAAGTGAAAAGGGGTACTCACATTCACAGTGCAGGTTTGGCAAACTGATGTTCAGATTCACTTCTATTTTACCTCCACTGTCTTTGTCTGGGTCATCCACATAGAGCTCATTAACTCTGGAAGACAGAAAACACAGGTGGGTTCAGGCACATAGCTACCTTCCACAGCAAATAAAACAACAACTTGCATAGAAAGGAAAAAAATGAGACCCCGAAGCAGAGAGTTTGACTGTAACAGAGTTACAAGACAAAGAGCAGGAAAAGCCCTCTGCAATTGCATGGATGCAAACCAGGATTTAATTTTACTCCTTGCTTGGCAAGTGCAGGAGGCTTTAAAGAAGTCCCTTAAAACAGCAGAAAACAAAACTCCTGCTCTGATTTATGCTTCCTGCCCCCTTTCCTAACCTGAATTTCCAAAAGAGACACAAACCAGAACCTAATGTTGAAGAGGTGGCAGGCTAGCGTGCTAGACCTCCACATACCTAGGTGGTTACTCCTTTTAGCAAAGAGGTAAGCATGTGATTTTTTATTTGTTTGATGAATAGTTTTAGAGAAAGGCCACCCTCAACTACCCCATAGGAAAGCTTATTTGTGTAACTAAATGCCATTTGTTATTGCCACAGAGCAGTGGCGAGAGAAGGCACCATGACATTTTCATATCTCCCTCCTTAATGTCTCATTTCAATCTATGAATAGTAACTAAGAGGAGCTACTAAAATTGAGGAGAAGAGGACGTGAGACAGGAACAGTTGGGAAGAAACATCCTGGACAGCAGGATCTAACACACTCTGCATCAGTCTCCTGAGGAGTAACGTTGTTTCACAGCACCCACAGCGCTGGCACATACTGCACAAAGACAAAATACAGACACAAAGTAAAAGAAATACAAGAGTAGAAATATTTATTTTTGGCACATACAATCCATCTGACACATAAAATATAAACTAAAAAAAATTCCAGCACAAGCACAGCTGAATTAGCTGAACAGTTCTGGAGAATCCACTCCAGGAAAAGCCACCACACTGAAGCAAGAAGATGGCAAGATTCCCTAGCAGCTCTTTCACACTCCAAGTCCAACACTCTTCAGCCCCATCAAGCAATACATTTGATAATTCACCCTCCAGCTGGACACATTACAAAGCTATGGGAACTTATGTTCAAGCTACATAAAATAAACTACCTTCCCTAGTAAATGCCCTGTATTATTTTTATTTAATGCTGTAAGTGCATGTAAGCCTTTGACAAGCCCTTGCCCAGGAGTCTATATGCTAATAGACAAGCCAGACCAAGGGCAGCTCCAAGACAGATTCAAAGTGATTTTGCTCTGGTGATACATCTCTGGACCATAATGAACTGTTTGCCCTCTGGATTCAGAAGAAACCAGACTTCACAATGAGAGACACACAGCTGCCAGGTTTTTTAGAGGTAATTACTCACAGGTCACTGGGGTTTACAGACACTCTTTTAAAACCAGCACAGCAGTTGTCTTCAGCTTCATAGCCCTACCTTTCTCTGTTTTTAATTGGCTTGACAAGTTGCTTGCAATCATTACTCAACGTATTTTTTAAGTGATTAATAAAAATGACACAGAGGGAGGGGAAAAATTGCTCATCAGTGACCTAGTTAGAAGCTTCTTGGCTGAGCCCTCTCCTCCCTGGTGGAATGCATTAAATCTTCTACATGTTTATTACTGGCAGATTGGGTAGCAATTGGGATTAAGTCATATGTCCAAATATGGTTGTGAGAAGCAGTTTCAGCCAGGAGAGGCATTAATCCCCCAAAGCAATGCACTTTTCTGTGCTTCCCAAGTCCTCCCATCAAGATCTCAGATGCCAGACAACCTGTTTCACAACAGCACTTGGCTTCTTCCCAGCTTTCTGCCATCTGAGATGTGGGCCATGCCTAGCCAGGGCCACAGGCAACTTGATGTTACTGGCAAAAAGGAGCATTTCTGCTGGGGTTGAAGGAGAACCACATCAGGTTTAGCAGTGCAGCTGAACAGCATAGAACTATAAAATCAATGTGGCCAAAAAAGACCTCTGAGATCATGAAGTTCAACCATTAACAAAACTGCCATGCTCACCACTAAACCAAGTCCACATGTAGCACATCTACAAGTTTTTTGAACACTTCTAGGGATGGTGATTCCACCACTTCCCTGTCAATGCTTGATAATCCTCTCAGTGAAGAAATTCTTCCTAATACCCAATCTGAACCTCTCCTGGTGCAACTTGAAACCATTTCCTCCTGTCCTAAGCTCTTTAGAGGAAAGCTCTAGGAAGGTCAATATTTATATTTGCTGATTTCCAGTTCTAAACCTGCCAGAAAACCTGTGGTCTGTAAGCTTATGGGAAAGGCACATAAGCCTTTCAGCGATAAATGGCTGAGAAGTGGTTGCTGGTAGAAGTCAAAGGATAAATGGTGCACAGGGAGTCTATGGAACTCCCACATATGAAGGCAAGTGGTGAGGTCACTTGGTTGCGGACTGGATCACTGAGGCAAAGAGAAGTAGGCCAGTCTGTCCACGTCACATAGCCCATTAGTCCCAGATAAAGGAAACTGGTTTCCTGTACTGCTCTCCGGTCACTGGATCAACAGTTCCCAACCTGTCCCTTGAGCAAGACTCATGGCCACTTCCTCCTCCTCCACCTCTTTACCTAGTAGCCCCCTGCCCCTCTCCTACTCATGTTCCAAATTTCATAACCCTATCTATCACTCCTTAGACATCTGACAGCTTGTGACAGTTTGTCCTGGATTCCCTTCTCTTGGACCTGCAGTGCTGCCTTTCATGGAACACCCTGCCTGCTGAACCCTGCTTCCCCCTCCCAGCTCTGGCCACCAACTCCTTCTGGCAGCATCAGCTCTTGCAGAGGGCTCAAGCTAACAAACCCAGAGAGGCTTCTTATCAGGGGCTCCAAAGTGCACCCTTTGTGCTGACCTGCTCTGTTACTGAGGTTCTGACTCACCATGTGGAAACAAGGGCACAATGATAACACACTGCAAGAATACACTTACTGGGGCAAACCTCAGAAGAAACAACATCATTTTCAACAAACTGGAAATTTTGCTTCCAAAATACATTCTGGGAACTCCACAGGAAAAGCAAACTTCCAGGGTCAAGGTTACTCTTTCAACAACCCCCCATAAACCATCATCACCTAAGTATGGATGGAGCTGGCAGAGAACTGGTACTCACACCTACCTCCCTTGCTATCCTTCTCCCCACAGCCAAGAAAGCAAATTGCACACATTCTTCTAGTATTCAATTGGACAATCCTGGGATGTTGGGAAAAACACTATTTACCACCTCTAGTAACTCTCCCTGAAGGGATAACACCTCCAGTGGAAGAAATGAAATTGGCTCTAATTTATAGCTGACAAAGTATCCCAGGACTAGCAGTGCTTAACAATGAATCTAGAGCAGTAACAAGGGAAATAAAACCTGAGGACAGGCAGGACACTGCAAATGCAGCTGCTTCTGTGGCTGTTCAGAAACAGTGTATAGGGTCATATTGTGACTCCAAAGATGGCACATACCTCCTCTGAAGACTCTAACTATGTAGGACTTGGTATTGTACTGGTTGCTGTTAGGAACTATTTGAATAAAAGTGGCACAATAAAGCTGGTGAGGTGCAGAGCTATGTAAGTACAATGTGGGTAATAGGACAGGTGAGAGGTGGACCTCTTCCCCTGTGGGGCCTCTCCCACCACTGATCCAAGGAAAGGAAGAAAAGTTATTCCATGCAGCAGGAGCCGTGATCCACACAGAAAGAATGAATCTGCTTCACTTCTGAAAAGAGGCACTTTGAAATACTTCACATTCCTGAGTGGTGGTGCTGGACTTCTCAGCTGCTTATCCTGTTCGCTTACAAACTTGCAGCATTCCACAGAAAAAGTTGGAGGGACTCTTTGGCTAAGACTGCAGATCATGCAAATGAGACATGAGAATGAAAGGGGGAAACAGCAGCAAGAAGGCTCAGCATTTTTCTAAGATTTTATCCAAAGAAAGCCAGACCCATTCCCCATGATTTTAGGACTCAGATTTGTGAGCCAACAGCTTTGTTTCGCTAGAAACAAAACTTACCCAGTAACTTATTTCCACCCAGCAGCCCTAGCCACTATCAGTAGGCACTTCAGCATTTGAACAGCTGAAAAGCCTGTGGCCTTTTGAATACAAGAGGGGAGACACTGCACTGATCTTTCAGAGCTCCAAACACTGCCTGGGTGCTCTCTGAGCACATCTTCTTTGCCTTCTGTCCAATTTGTCCCAATCTCTGCTTCAAATTTTAGCCTGTTTTCTCCCTCTTTCACAGCAAACAAACAGGCAACCTCCTCCCCAGCCATCAACCATAAAGAAAACACAACCACTTACTCCAGCAAGCTGCATTTTACTTTGACCTCCAACTCCTAGGAGACACTCTCTGGTCTCGAGGACCCTAAGCCTAAGAGGAAAAATAATTACTCTTTCTTGAGGGAGCCCAAAGCTTCTCAAAGCTTCCTGACTTTCTCAGGCAAGTCCTCTTGGCTCCACCTTGCCATTTCAGCTCTATCAACCACCTTCCAGAAACACAACCATCCAAAAGGTGAGAATCTTGCAGTTGTGTCAGACCAGAGAAGACCCAGTATAGAACAAACAACCCATCTTCTCAATTTGTGTGATGAAACAAGCAGGTCAGCAAATTCTCTAGTGTGTAATCAATTGTGCAGGTAGTTATAGCTCTGCCATTTGCAATCTTTCTTCTGTGCCGTGAATCTCAATCAGTTCTTCACTGAGAAGGTCTTTGTCCCAGATTAGGTCTTGGCTCAGCTGTGAAGCACAGAAAACACACTGTCCTACAAAGGAAGGAATTTACAGTCCTCCAGGAGGCAGGAAGAAGCAGAAGGGTTTGAAAGCAGAAGGGTTTGAAAGATGTCAACGTGTATTTGAGTCAGAAGTTACAAATGACATCATGAGACGACCTTCCGCTTCCTGCTAACCCACACATGTGCATGAGGACAAACGGCGTAGCAATACCTCATAAATATGGAACACCTTTTATTAAGTAATCTCCAAGTTACTACACAAACATTAATTAAGCTTCTTAGCACCCCTGAGAGGTAAGAAGCTAAGTATTACACCCTTCTACAGGAAAGTGTCTGTCTCAAGGTCAATCCATGGCAAGAGCAGGATTACAACTCCCATTCTCCTCTCACTGCTAGGCTCTATTCCTTGTGCTGGTCTAGTTCGCTCCAGCATTTAATCTGCCTCAGCTGGATGAGCTGCTGGAGTTAAGAGTTGCATCTCCAGTTAGGGACAGAACACATGAGCTGCAGCACTGTGCTCCGGATGCAGGCAGCTTATGCTCTGAGGTTACTGTTTCCAGCAGAAAGAACTCTTGTTGCACCAAGATCACACTCTGCTGCTTACAGCAGGTGCAGCTTGGCCCTGCAGGTTGTTATGAGAAATTTTCATGGGCCAACAACCACAAGAGAAATTCCACACACTTTGGAGAGCTAAGGCACAAGAAAACCTCTGAAGGCAGGTATGATAACAATTCTGCTTCACTGCAGGATCGCTCTTGGGCATGCAAATGAATCCACTGTGAACAAGTCTAAGAAGGTTCTGGCATTTTGCTTCCTCCCACATTTGGGGTACCTGACAGCCTGCACAAAGAGTCAAGTTGTGCTGCATGTGATGTGGCTTCAGCACAGAAGCTAGGCTGTGTGATATTCATAGACTGGGCAGGGTATATTCCATAAAGAATAAAGCAAGCAGGCTTCTCCAGTGAATGATCCGGTCACCTGAAATGAACAAATGATTTGGACATTGCTCATGATTTATGCTTTTATGCAAAGGCAAAATTTTTATTAGAGATATTTTGCTTAAGTAATTAATTGCCTTGCAGGGCGGCACAGCCTTCCAAGTGGCAAACTTGTCACTTCAGACTGTTCTCTGCCTGTTACCATTAAAGAAAAAGAAAACACTGCCAGGAACAGTCTGCTGCTTTCTACAGCATGCTGTGTAGATGAATTACTGTTCAGCAGCTACATTCATACCACAAGTACCACATTCATACCCTCCTACCCCTTCCCCTGGCTGCCAATGCTAGGCAGACTAGATTAGTTAATTACATCTTTCCTCCTTAATGAAGGAATACTTGGAAAACTCTTATTGATCCTACAGAACATAATTCACGACCTAATTACAGTGATAAAATGGAAAGATTATCATCTTGCCAGCTATTACCTTCTAGTGTTGATCTGAGTTAATTAGAAAAGAGATAGGTGATTTCTACCTTCTTGACTTGCAACATAACAGCACAATGAATGAGGAAGGCTGCTAAAGTTGCACCAAGCAACTTCTAGCCCTCAATCTACTCTCAACTCCCAACCTACTATCAATCCTGCCCAGGAAATACCAGACACATTTGACACTTCAGCTTCATATCTTCAGCCGTTTGAGTCATCTGCTCAGTAGGACAGCTATGTTTGATACTGTCAGTTTTGCAGAGGTTCAAACTTGGAACATGGACCTCCTTTCCTTTATCTGTCTTTGACAGAATTGAGAAAGTTAATCTAGGTTCTTGTTTTGGACTAAGTCTTCAGTGATTTTCAGTCTGGACAGGAGGGAACAAACCAACCACAAAATGATCCATTTCCAGAGTTAAATTCAGTGCAATGATTGGTTGTAGCTGAGTAAAGGAAGAAAAACCTCCCCCTCACCAGCCCTTCAATGTGCTTTTCCTGAGAAGGATGTAGCCCCACCTAAGAACTAAGCTTTAATTTCCTTCATAGCTGCTCAGAGGACTGCCTGCTAGGGCCACACAATAAATCTAGAAAATGAGAAACTAGGAGATTTCTATCCTACTCAGGACTTCTCTACACAGGAAGTCCATCAGCAGCACAATCGGATATGCATTTACAGTGCGTTACCTCTGTCACATGAACTTCCTATGTCTGCTGTAACGCACACAGTGTCTTAGCTCAACTTCCTAACTGAAGTAAGCTCCTGTGCACAGATGCAATCTCAGTGCTCATTAGAAATGCCCACACAAGTTATTGACATAGGTGCTGTGATGCACACTGTCTTCCCCACATAAGTAATCTGATTAGGTTTAGTGTCATGACTGTTATCCTCAAGACGAGGGTGTAATTTCTTGGCCTCCTGCCACCCAGACAAGTCTTTAGCAGTTGAGACTATAAATTCTGTGACAATGGGCTGTCCAAGGAAAAACAACTTTGAGGTTGGGCAAGAGTGACCAAACTGAGATTTCTAGTAATACTAGGAATTTAAGTTGCTACAACCATATAAATGTAGAAGAAACTCCAGCACTGGGTAGAAGCTAGCAAGTATTAGAGGTTAGAGTGGTGCAGAGCAGACCTTACTTTCTCATGTTACAGCATGATTTTAACAAACCACACCAACCTCTCACTTTAGATGGAGATTTTAAATAAACCTCCCATGGGGGAGAGTTAGGCAGTTAATCCTGCAGGTACCACTGCTGTTGAGGCTGCTGCTGGCTTGCCCTGAGGCAGGCTGCTAATGCATACACACCATGCACAATTACTCAGCATAACAGGGCTCTGATGTAAGCATGAGTCCACATCAGCAAACTCGGTAGGTTTCTGATGCAAGGCACCAGGCCAAGAGCTCTCAATTTCACCTTGCCATGAAAAATGTGCAGCTCTCCCCATGCTATCTGGCTTGGTCAAACATGACTGCTTTAAAGGAAATATGACACGAGGAGGAAGACTGGTGCAGTCTCATAGCACAGCTGGCGCTGGCACTGGCAAAGCAGGGAGGCTCACCCCATGTCAAATCACACTCTACTTAATCATTCAGATCCTGGCTAACACCAGGAAACCTCAAGCTGGGAGAGGTATCTGCTGCAAAAGACTCTTAAGACAAAAGAAATACAAAGCTTGCAATCAAAGTTGATGGGAATCAAACAGTTTGCACATAAGGAATCCTCCATATCTTCAAAAGTATTTGATTCATGGACAAACAAGGTTCAATGGATCTTTGTGAGATAGCATCTCCCCTGTCATTTGCTACCACCCAGTATATATGAGGGCACAGAGTTCTCACACAGTTTGTTTCAGACCAAGTAGAGCTCCAAAATTCTGTACCCTTACTCCAAATGATGAGACTACACTGCCTCATGATGCACTGCCAGTAATACACACTTGAAAGAGAAGTACTCAGGTTCACAACATCTTCGAACACCTTTAAGGTAGTGAGTTTCCCAGAAGAGAAAGCAATGAGCAAGAAACAGAAAAAGAAGTTTATTTCTACTTCAGAAGTTGTTGAAATCGGAAGCACTTTTTATGTGTCTTCCTAAAGTATTTCCACTGTTACAGGGGAACCCATCCACAAGTACTGTGGGTGATCTGCTCCCAGCAGATTTTGATGACCTATAACTCATCAGGTTTTCATATTCTGTGAGCTATAGTGTTGGATGGTCCATGACAAATCAGTTTCCTGTGTTCATTAGTCTCAGTCTCTTCCATGACATCCTCTCTAAAATGTTACTGCTTTATTGCTTACAAACGCCTCCTCCCCATGCAGCTCCTGCTGGGAAAGGCAGTTTACCATCTTTCTGACATTTTAATGAGAAACTTGTCAGCTGAGCATGCAGGAAACTTAGAGCACCTCTAACATCTTTGTGGAAAATGCATCATCTTGTTAAGGAAACAGTATGAAGAGGCCTAAGAGAATCACACAATTTTGCTGTTCAAAAACAAATCTCTAGTCAGGAAACGACCACTACATAAAGGCATGGGCACTCAAGTAATTGGATCAAAATTGGGTAAGTCTCGTAAAGCATTAGCTAAAAGAAAACAAGAAAACCAGATGACACAATGAGATCTAAAAGGAGAGCAAGAAAAAGTATTCTTCTACTTGAAGCAATTTGTCCAGCTTTTCTCTATTTCTTAAAACAAGAAAAATCAAGAAAACTCAGCTCCTGAGAGAAGTGGGCTGGCAAGGTGACCCTAGTATTTCACAAGGCAATGCACAGAACTGAATTCAAAGAAACAGCAAGTAAGAAAAAGATACCATCTCTGAAGTAAATGTGCAATAGGCATAAAAAATTATCTACAGCTAGATTATACCACTCTCTTAAGGTTAAACATTACTCAAGGTTAAAATGATTCTTTAACTTATATTCTTGACCCAAGTCAGAGCTGCACAAACACGATGAAACAACCCCACGGTTATCAGATGCTGTGTACAGTGTGGTCAGCCTAAACGTGGCACCTGAGCCCAATGCATTTCAGAGCTGTTTTTGCTCAGCAGTGACATCTGTTGCTATCTGGACCATCACGTAAGTCTGACAAAGTAGCAACCTCCCTAACTATCCAGGAATTGTGCATCACAGTCTAGTGAGCTCACTGCCACATCAGTAGGATGATGGAGAATGTTTCCTAGAACCCAAAACAAAGGTACTTGTGTTAACAGTTACTAAGAAAAGCTTGCTTCAAGGCAGGAGAAACATGAGAAGGGGAAAAACCAAAATCCGATTAACAAAAGTACTTGTTCTATGAACAATTTTTAAAGTGGGATTTGGTTTGTATTTTCCTCAAGGCAAGATCTCAGAGAGGTTACCTTGGACAACTTGTCTTCAGGCACAAAATCTGTCAAGTTTCCAGTAATGAATGACTGAGAATTTAGACTCAAACAAAAAGAATCTAAAAACCATTAGACAACTAATTGACCTTGTGAAATTACAGGCCCAATTTTCCAAGGAAACAGAGTAAAGCTGTAAAGAATCATGTACACATAAACATTCAAAGGACAAGATGATTTTTACTTACATTTCAGTGGCTATGAATCCAGTGAGCTCAGACAGGAAGAGAAACAGTATGAAGAGACAGCAGCAGACAGAGACTGGAAAAGAGGAAAGAAGAGGAAAAGGTTAGTTTCTTATCTTTAACAAAGACAAAAACTGTTTTCACACAAGCATGTTATTGCTCCCAAGGATATGCCACCCAGACACACTTCAGAATTAACACTCTTTAGAGATAATGACCCAGAGGAGGCCATCGGAGCAGTGACTTCAATGGCATGCCAATACCCAACATCCTGCTGGGTGTCTTAACTCCTGGGACACCTTTTCCATCCTGATTTCCATCTCACCATGGCTCCTGCATCCTCCATCTCCAGCACACAATGTTGGTCCACCAGCTCTCCCTCCTTCTTGACTAAACTGCTTGACAATATGACTTCTTTGGAGTCCTTGCTCCAAACACAATTTTATTACTACTAAAACCTCTAAAAGGAAAAAAAAAATCAGTATCTCCTTGCTTCAAAAACACAGTCAGCTACACAGTGCTTTGTAGATTAGGGGACATTTTGGTTCTTTGTCAAGTTTTAAGGCTAAGTATAAGTTATCTCACAGCCTCCACTATGCTAGATAGGGCTGGTACAGGAGAGAAATGACAGTAAGGGACTAGTCTAGCCAATGCCTGATACTTCCCTAATTTCTCCATTTGACAATACACTGACTTTTCAGAGAGAGAAAATTCCCAGGGAAGGAACTGCAAGGTACCTGGATAACAAGTTCAATATCTTTTCTAAGAATGCCAACCTAGAGTTATAAGGAGGAAACCCAAAGTAACTGGCATATTACTGGTTACTCTTCATCAGGAAACTATTCAAAACATTGTCCAGTTACATTCACACACCAGTGACAGTCACTGACCCACACAGGAGGGGCTGGAAGCAAAGACAGCTGTAAATCTATGGAGCAGGGATGATTGGAGTAGACAAGGATGTGCCAGCTCAAGGAACCAGGACTGCAATGGGTGTTTTTATTAAATAAATTACCCAAGTTCACCATGAATCACTATATGAAAGAGTAAATCAGGAAATGGCAAGCTATTCCACGGCTGTTATAACAGAAGTACAACCTGGCTCACCCCTCAATCCCAGCAGTTGCATGACCAGGCACTCTTTATTACAGCTGCTAATTAGGATTAAGAAATATGTAACAAAACCCCTGTTCCTCAACTTTATTCCACATGACCCATACAGCCTGAATACCCATTCCTTTGGGAAGCTCAAGCAACAGCTGGCTGTGATTTTATCATACAATCACACCTGCCCAAACTCCTTTGGTAGAGGATGTGATAGGCAAGAGAAGGAAAGAGGTACTTAAGACAAATAGTGAGACACTCTTCAGTGACCTAAAACCTTGTGCTTCATTCTTCAGATTAGTCAGCTTATAGTTCTGAGGAAGGAGAAATATGTTGCTTCCCCTTCCTCACCAGAATCATTTCAAGGTTGGATTAATTTGCAAGGGATTGAAGGAGATGCCAAAAAATTCATTAGCTAGGATGAAGAAAGAGAGAAAAGGGGGAAACTAAGTCAAAGACTGGCAGGAAAATGGGAAGCAAGAGGGGATGTTCATTTCTAAAGAGAAACCCCAGGTGGTTACATAGTTGCTTCAGAGTTTTGGCTGTGAAGACACAGAACACCGCTGTAACCCAGCTAAGCCACTGGCACAATAGAGCAGTCAGCATGGGAGAGAAGTCCGCTTAAAGCACAGCAGCAAATTCTTAGAAGAACATAAACAGCTATGTAAGGATACAGAAAAAGTAACCCAGGCACAAGACTAGTTGATCCAGTGTTTCTCACTGTTAGCCACTGAAGAGTAAAGACATAAGACCTCTGATCTTTGGCAATATGCAGGGAAGAGCTGGCTACCCAGAGACAACCCTTTCTTCTTTAACTGCTGCCCTTACTTCTCTCTGCTTATTATCATCCTATAAAGGCTTTCCACAGCATCAGATACTCCTCTCTGCTCTCCAGTACCATTGGTTTCCCTGCCAATGTGCAGTTCCTGCCCTCTACATCTGACAACTCTATTATATTTGGAAAAGCAGATTAAAGGCTAGGACCAGACAATTCATGCATAAAGCTTAGCCTAACTGCAACAGCACTGCAATGTCCCCACTGGGCTTGAAGGGCAAGTTTCTTAAAACTCTAATATGATAACAGGATCAATATACCAAAGGTTACTGGTGTTAGCCACACTGGAATACACTGATGTTGGCTAATCAGTAATCCCAAAAGGATTGGAAATTCTGCCAAGTGTTTTTTGGGTTTTTTTTCTACATTAGCTTTGACAACCTAACCTTTTTGTACATATCTCTTCTGATACATCTACACTGATTGCTGCCTCTTCCTCCACACCCCACAAGAAATGAAAGAAATGCAGTATTTAACACATCATACAGACTTGAGAACGTGGATCCATGCCTATATTAAGGCATAAAATTAATAGTATTTATTATTCAATGGAGCAAACTGCTATGAAGTGCAAGGAATGGGTCTTGTTATAGATGCCATGTGAATCATAACTTTGATATTTCCTGATGTGTATTTAAAACTCTAGGCTCCAAACAGCACAGAGTATTTCTGGATAACATTACCATGTGTGCAAACAACATGTGCATGCAAACTATGCATCCACACTGACTGTTAAATAGAGGATTGCTACAGCAGCTGTCTGAGTTGCAGGCCCTTCTCTCAAGAAGTCAGACTGCTCCTGTCCAGCCAGATGCCAACTGTCAGCCAGCCAGGGCATGTGCTGCTGTTGCCTACATACCCAAACATGGCCAAGTGGTCACCACGACAGTCAGGTCTGTTAGAATGGCCATGTGCTGGCATCACAGACACACTACACAGGGGTGGGAAGGCCTACAGAGACTGGCACAAGCATCTGGTGGAGAAGGGACAACAATGGAAGGACTGGCTGAGTGGCACAGGGATCACAATGCTGCCTGAAGTAAGGATTTTTATTGAGAAAAAGGAATGAGACTTTTCAGAGAACTCCACAGCAGGGTGTAAGTTGTTCTATACAAACCTCTTCAGCAAAATGCAGCAGATGGTTCTTGGTTCCTCCATTTCTACTAATTTTTAGTAGCCAGAAGGGTTGTTACACAGATCTGAAATATCTTGTATGCTGTGCTCACTGCAAATTTTGAAATTATGCAACCATACATAATAGAAGGCCTCAATAACCTTCCAGGTGGCTTCTGAACTTGCTTGTGTTTGAGACTGCCTGCTCTTCCCCATCAAAATATCTTAAAACTTACTCTCCCTGAGCAGCTTCTTTCCTAGAAGTGTTTGCCACTTTAGCGCTGGTGGTCAGAGGCAGAGCTGGTATTTTCCATCCCTTCTCTTCTGTAATCTGATCTATGCCTTCTTCCCTAACAAATGTCAAACTTTTTTTAAAAAGGCCTTTTTACAATCCAAAAGCAACTTCAGGAATTCTGCAGTAAATCCATTTCCATTCCAGAAAGCCTTCAGCACCAGGGGTGATACTGAACTAAAGTTTCAGCAGAAATCTTACAGATAGGTCCTAAACTAATAATTGGCTACTACAGACTATTTTATATCTGCTCTGTAAAACTTGAAGAACTTAAAGAAAACCAAAAAACAGTTCCAGCCATAGTCATTTCATGTATTTACTAGATCCTAACAGATTTTGAGAGGCAGAATGTTCTTACAAGCTGACATCCCTAAAGCATTTATAAGCATTTATCATTAAATCATGCTACCTTCCCAGGCTTCAAACTGGCATGGCAATGGGCTGGTCTCATTCATGACCTCCTACAACTCTCAAGATTACTGGCTTTCAAATTACAAGTGACAGGCTTGGTCAGACAGAAAGCCCATTGGGAAAGCTTCACACAAGATCCTCACATGCAAAACCACTACAGTCTGTTGGCTGCCTGTGTGGTTCAAAAGCTTATATCAACCTGTCTAAAAACACTCTGACAAAAAGAAGAAGAACCAGTCAGAGAAGAAAATCAAAGCCTGAGAAGCTGCAAATAACAATAGAGAGAAATAAGTCAGCTAATAATTTTAAGTAAGAGTCACAGCCTTCAAGCCTTCCCACAACAGACTTATCACTTGAGCTGTTTACTGCAGATCAGAAAGCCCAAAACTACACAGCCTTTGATGGTTTTTTTTGTTTCTAAAACATACTCTTTTGCAGGTGATTCATAACAAGACAAATTCTCAAAGGAAGCCCTGTTATGGTGTGGGAACTCTCAGTTTCCAAAACAGAAGAGAAAGCAGGATAGCTAACAAGTTCAAAGTGTTCTTTCAAAACCCAATCTCATATGCCTCTAAATTAGCAAACAGTTTTATTCAAGGCTTTATTCACAGTTTCAGCAAACCTAAAAGGGAGTCAACACAGAAGCAATTCAATGGTCAGGAGAACACGGAGGACTCTCTGAAAGTAAATATTTAGAATAATGTGCTATCTTCATGGAAGCACAGAACAGTTGAGGCTGGCAGGGACCTCCCTAGAGATCATCCTGCCCAACTCCCCTGGGCTGAATCTGCTTGTTTTGAGTATCTCTAAAGAGAGAGACCCCACACAATCCTGGGCAACCTGTTCCAGTCTTCAACCACTCTCACACTAAGGAGTGAGGAGTTTCTTTAGCTCACAAAGGGCTTTCCTTCGAGTCCATTGATTCACTGGTACTGACTCTGATCTGGCTGCTGTCACCAAGGGACATGACATCACTCACGTCAGCAATGACATACAAAGCTACTGACCCATCTACAAGAATGGATCATAGCTACAGGATCAAAGGAAGTCACTGTTCAATGGAACAGGAAAGCTGCATTAGGCATCTAATTACAGGCCTGGCAGGATCAACCTGATCAATGTTTACCACTCCACACAGTGCCCTCACTGCCCGTAATTGTGCAAAATTGCATTACTCAGCCTACAGCCTCCCTCAGGAGAAGGAAGGAAGGAAAAGGGGCCCAAGGCAAGAGATTTCTATCAGCCCAAGTCTATCTATTGATACATGGGAGTGAGAGTGGATCACTATCAATGGTTTCTGACCAAGCAATTTTTCTTCTTTAAAAGCATGATAAGTAACAACCAAATAAGATGTCTGGTTATTAGTCCCACCTACTGAGTACGCTGTGAGAGAAATACACGTATCCCAAATCATCTTCACCACTGGCCACTGTATACTGCCACCCACTCTACTCCTTACTGACCCAGAACCTGCATTCCCTGTTTGCAGCAGTTTGGTTTGTCAAGTCTATTCAGCAAGCAAACACCTGGGAACACTGTGAATGCAATTCCTACTAGTCGTTTTTCACAGTAACTGAGGGGATGCCTATCAGAGAGGTAAAATAATCTGCAGTCATTCCCTCCAACACTGTTTGGAACAGACTCACAGATTCTGTTCATGGCAAGATACTAGTGAAAAGCTTTCTAGCTACTTCAGTAGCTAGCAGAGTGAGTGTATCAGCACTAGCTTTTAGGAGCTCCCTTTAATAACAATGTCTTTACTGCTTTTTGTTGTTGAAATCCTGAATCCGTGCAAACTGCTCTGCCATTCAGTACAACCTGACAGACTAGGCAAAATGTGCTGCCTCAGCAACAAAGGATACCCTTTCTAGTGTTTAATATCTCTTTAAATACATTCCCTGGAGACAGAGAAGCCAAATTAACTTTAATTTTAGACCAGTGTACGCAAGGACATCAAAAGATGTGTTACTTACTAATAGCCCCTGTGTAGGTTGGCTGTGTAAGGTCTTTTGGCACCTTCCTGTAGATGTCAAACCTGAAAGAGGAAAAGCAACAGCCATAAAACAGGTGGAACAGTTCAACACATTTCATGTCCCCACAGGGATTAATGATACTGAAGTTTTTCCATCCAGCTTTCCAACAACATTTCTTCAGATTTTTACAGAAGGAAAACCAAACCAAAACAAACCCTCCTTTTTCTTTTGTACAGTTATGTAACTGTGCTCCTTCTTGGCTTTAATTTCCAAAGCACTTCTCTCGGCCTCCCTCTGCCTTGTTGTCATGGATCTGTGCAATCTGAACTGTGAGAGGTGCCACAGAAGAAGTCATGCTGGACAAGTTTATGGGCCACCATAAAAGGAAAAGGATTCTCAACACACTACAGAAGAAAGAGGCCTGGCAAAAAAACCCAAACCAGTGAAATACAACCTGTATTGCCCCTTGTAGTTTGTATCCTGCAATAGCCAGAAACTGACAATACCAAAGTCAGACACTCAGACAAGAAACCTACCCATGGATACTGGATACAGAAGAGAAATTAACCCAAGTTCACTACTCCCCCAGCAAAATTCGGTACAATAATAGACTGTTGTTTTGATTCAGTCATATCTTTTAATATCCATATGGCTCAGCTTTGCTATTTTAAACTCTGCATGGTTAAACTTTCACTGCCCTTGTGATGTTAGCTGTATTATTTCCTACAACCTTGTGTTCCTGCACATCCAGATGCAATGCAGCTCTGACATCAGTTTTTCCACCATTCAATAAAAATTCATTAATGCATTAAAAACACACACACACCCTAAAGAAGGAAGTGACCAGTTCTCCAAAGTAGACTTTTTTTTTGGATATAGCACAAGTGGATGAGATTTGATGCTTTTTCTTCAGCCCAGGAGAGGCACAAGAGACACCAGCTTCCAAACTCCTATTCTATACTGCAAGATGAAACACCCTCATGTTTCCTCTGTAGTTCCTACTACACCAAACATTACGCTGAAAGT
The DNA here is from genome assembly GCA_013399015.1 of Galbula dea. Taxonomy (NCBI): domain Eukaryota; kingdom Metazoa; phylum Chordata; class Aves; order Piciformes; family Galbulidae; genus Galbula; species Galbula dea. Next base: position 2,396,299 of record VWZX01004555.1, on the reverse strand, counting down.
TTCAAAACTAGACCATCTTTCTTTTCTTTATTTTTCAACTGTTGAGGTCACTTGCAACGTGGAGACACTCGGTGAACAAAACAGCATTTACCTTGCATGGGATTAGAAGGACATTGTTGCTATGTTTCATTCGGGAGTTAGCTGAAGGAAGAAAGAGTAAGAGTGGGAAAGAAAGCAGGCATAAAGATCATTCACCTGCCCAGTTCAAGTCCTGAACAAGCTATGTAACCATGTAACTGTTCCACCAACCCTCTGTGATACAGTTTGTCACCAGAGCGTGCTGCACAGGATACACACAGAGCTGTATGTTTCCATGCCTCTACTCACTGCCATCTCCTAAAGAGATTAGTAATATTCCTGAACCACGCAGTCCATTTATGGCTCTTCTACTGCTCTGAGAACATCTGGAAAGTGCTGTTTACATGCTTTCCACATACACCAAAGCAACAGCAGCAGCAGATGGTAAAGCAACCCAGATTAGCTGATGACATCATGGTCTCATAGGCAGAGGAAGTAGCTGATGGCTCCTGCTCACAGCCCATTAAACTCTGAAAGCTGGGGGCGTCTGGCTGAAGTCACAATAATAGATCAACGAGGCTGAAAAAGCTGAGAGAGAAAGCGAGCACCTGAACAGAGCTGCTGAGTGTGAGTGAACAATCAGAAATAGGAAATAGCTCTGGGTTCAGTAGAAAAAGCTGCATGTGGATACTATAAAAGGAAGTTTGTTCTTAAAATGAGAAACACTTTGTAGTATGATGACCCATCACAGGATTAAAAAAAAGAAAAAACCTAGCTTTTTAAATAACTCAGTGGAAAGTTGATGTCATAGCAGGGTTCTGTCCTCTCAGACTGTCATTGTAATAACATAAGTAACATCCAAACCCCACAAACTAACTTTTATATGGCGTAAGCTAGGATTAGGCAAAGACACTACAGAAAGTGATCAATGGCTCCCAGCCACATTTATCGCCTGGCTTTAAGTGCTTTTAAGGCAGCCCACCCTATTCTGCTCTGTGCTATTCTGCTTTCCATCTCTTCTACCACAATGCTTGGGTCTATATTTACAGGCTCAGGCCTCCCTGCAACCACAGTACAGCACATCCACAACAGTTGTTACATGAGGCACTTAATGCACTTTTTAAGGATCACTTAAGGTATGAGCACACAGTAAGCAAACACAGCTTGCTAGGTGAAGAACATCAGGCAAACAGCATCCCAGCCCTGAACTTACAGTCTAGGACATACCAGAAGAGTACAGAACAATCCAGAAAAACTGAATAAAACTTTAATGGCTTCGTTCTGTAGAATTAACACATCCTCATATAAGGACAGACACTACAAAATAACAGGATCAAGAGAGCACAATGCATGCAAAAGAGATGAGAGCAGACTGGATGATAACAAGGCAGGAGAAAACCTCAGTTGAGACCTTATGGATAAACGCAGAAGCTTGAAGGATGACATCCAGAACCTGACCCAAGGAGCAGAACAGAAAGGAAGCAGAGGAAGTGTATTTAAGCTTGCAGAAGGATGCTCAAATGATCACAACAATTAACATCAAGAGCAAAGGAATGGAAAAAGAGAAGTTTGGAATAAGAGGTAAACAGGGCTGGCTAGATTTTGTTCACTGACACAGGATACCAGCAAGTCCAAGAGACTATCAGAACAAAAGAAAAAGGACTGGCTATGTGCAGAACATTCATTTGCTGGGAAAATACATGCCCTGGATTTACAGGGGCTTATACTTTGGCAAAGGAACAATAATCTTCAGGGTACCATGCATCTTCCAATAAAGCATCTGACATTGGCCACAGCCTGAGAAAGTACACTTTATTTAGTCTGATCCAGGACAGTGAAAACAGTAGTTGGGTTTACACATTCAGAGAAGGACAAGTTGGAAGCCCAAAAGCACAGCAAGACACCAAACTTTGAAGAGAATGATGGAGATGCTGGTGTGACCAGGGAACAACAGTATCTTGTTAACTCTGATTTAAACCCCAAGTTAGAGGATAAAAAATGCATAGGATTCAATGACAGCTTGAAAAGTATGTTTGTGAAACACCAGAGAGATGAAATCCCAGCACTAAGTAGAAGATGGAACCCCAAAGAAGGGCTCATTAATTACATATAATTATAATAAATAAAGTTGACAAGAGTTAACTGTAACAGGTGACCCTAAGCCTCAAGAAAGCAGAGATTTGTGAAAGCCACATCTCCTATCAGACCTAAGGGTTAAAAATCTGATTAACTTCTAGACTCCACTAGACAAACCCTTCTCCTTTTGCCATCATCTTCCAGGGGATCACTTACTGTTCTGGGAAGAGAAAAGAACCAGGATTAGGCACCACAGACGACTCGTAATGTATGAGGGAGGAGGCCATGGAATTGTATGCTAAATGGGAACAGGTTTTACTTGCCCTCAGGTCAGATGTTCCTGCAAGCACCTGCAGTAAAAATACCAATAAGCCTCCAGGTTCCTGAGGCATTGGTCACTTGGAAGAGTATTTGTACCCTAGGAACAGAAAGGAACCTTGTGTTTTGTATATTGCAAAAGCTTTCTTAGTAGGTTTCTGATATTGGCACATTCAAAGCAATGGAAGATACTACTCATTCTGGAGGAAGACTAGATGTTCAGAAAGCTTACACCAGCCAGCTCATAATACAGCAAGACACAATGTACTACACTGTGAATAACCACTTTGACAGTCTTGTAGTCATATCTTAAATCACCATGAGAAACCAGGGTGTAGATTTACAGCATGTTTGCTGCCTCACAGTAACTCTTAAGAGAATTCTCTTAACCTGCAGTTTACCCCATTTACCACAGGGATGCATTTACTCTTACAAAGCATGCACATGTACAGTTTCCACAGGACAGCCAGCATGTTATTTACCTATAGCTTTTGGCAACTTTCTTCCTTCACTCAGAAAGGCAAGACTTGTAAGGCTGAGTAGTATCTTTGAGTTAATCAACTGACATAGTCGCAGAGTGGAAACAACAAACTTACTGCTAGGAGTGTTCTTCCTCCAGGTCATATGTACCCTCATAAAAGGAAGGCTGGACTTTGCAATACCAGAATACAAGGCTAAAGATAGAGCTAGGCTGTCATCAGTACAACAAAGGAATTTCCTGACACATCTAGCATCTCTACTGTCTTTTCTTTCAATGGAGACCATGGATGCAAACAAAGTAGTACAAAAAAAAAGAAAGGCTGCTTGGCCAACATCAGAGCTTCACAGGAACCAACATTTGTAACTAACATGAGGGAGTGCTACAATACTTTTTTCTCAATTCAATGCTGAAAGCACATAAAAAAACCCTTCCCACCTAGTGGATGGTGTCCCTGCCAGGCAGGGGGTTGGAACGAGATGATCTTTAAGGTCCCTTCCAACTCTGACGATTCTATGATCCTACGATTCCTGATGGGAATGTCAACAACCTGGTAAAACAGCATTGTAAAGAAGAGCAGCACAAGAATCGTTCCTAAATAGGTTCAGGTAGAGCCAGGTCTGAGGCAGAAGACCAACTGTCTGATGGAAAAGAATGCAGCAATCCTCTCTGAAACCCAGAAATTACATGTTTGGACTCATCTTACTACGGGTGCACAAGTGGACAGCAAGGTAAAATCGCAGATGGCTGCACCTCAAAAAGATGCCAGGTTTCAAATGCCAGTATTAGAAGGGCTTCAAAAGCTATAACTAGACCAATATGGGCTGTTGCTATTCAAAAAGTTTTCCTTCAAACAGAAATATACTCAAGTATTCCTCAAGTTTACTTTTCAGGATCTCCTACAGCCACAGAAAGCATCAAAGCGTTTAACAAACCAGAGCCAGATGCAGTAGCACTGCCACAATCATGTCCAAGGCTAGCTATGCAGAGGCAATGGGATGTCCAATCCAACAGAACAAAGCAAGCTGATATGATCAGACCTAGGGTTGCTCTTTTTAAAATCTATCCATTGGCAAAGCAAGAGGGTGACAGGGAGGGCAGAAGATATCTACCCAAACACTGCGATTTTTCTAGAGTAGATATTTCAAATGCTTGCCCTGAGAACAGGGATGAGCTCACTCCCTCAGCAGGAGTTGCTACGGGCAGGGATTCCTACCAGCCATCCCTCCCTGGCACAAAGGACCAAGGCACTGGCCATGTCACCTAGGTGACATTCGGAGTCTAGCTTATACATCTCCCTATACTACTGACTCACTGTGTGGAGTCACCACAAAAGGACAGCAGATGCTTTAGCTCTATCTGTGGAGCACTGAAACACAACTCTGGAGCAAGTAGCAGTGAGATGTTTTCATGTACCCTTCTGCAAGGTCTGTTTTTACTTTAACTAAGGGGCAATGGAAAGATTGTTTTGCAGCTCTTGGACTGTATTTTGGGTTCCAGTTAATCAAGCAGCCAAGCAAAAGCAGAATACACATTCATACAATACACATGTGGCACTTGGTCACAGAACAGAATTCAGGCACTGTTAAGTCAGCATCAAGCAGATTAATTTTCATCCCTTTCCATGCCTCAGCTGACTCAGAAATTCAGCTTTAATTCTCACAGACAGGGGGGAAATGTATTTATTCTTCAAGCAGATTATGTTTTTCCTGAGAACTGAGAATTTAAACATTAGTTGTCCTTTTCTGTAGTAGGTACTTCCGCAGCACATACTAAAAGGGGATGGTGTTTAGAGGCCACAAACATTCATTACAGCAAGTGGCATTTCTGATGTCAAAGATTATTAAAAAAAAATTTAAAAATCAGTATCATGGCTGACATTCCCCCTTCAGCAGCTCAATGGTGGCATCAATACATCATGTCATCCTGTCTTAGCAACAAGGGTCCATGGCCGTGATTCACACAGTAGAATGTGGGTGTTGAAATAACATTTGATTGTCCATCTCCCATACTAACCAGGTTTCAGAAATGGCATCTATTTTTCAGCAGATACCATATTTGAAGTTGAGGTCACTAGTTCCTGGTGACATTACTCAGTCTTTGCACAGGGAACAGGTACTTTAATTTGATATCTTTTTGAAAAAAGAGACAGCCTAGTGCTGCTGAACCACTTTGCTTCATTAACAAGTACCTCTACCTGAAGTGACTTGCAAGAACACCACTTTTAACAGCAGAAACGTAACTTCACTACTAAGTTAACCGAACAACTGACAACTTCAGGCAAAAAATGTTTCCTTGCCATTGCAGTGGGGAATACAAGCCACTTAAAGCATTTTCAAAACTTGTTTCCCCTTCTGCTCGTGTGCTGGTAATGCCCTTACCCAGTTTAACAGCAGTTAGCACAGCTCCTGCAAATTGGAGATACATTCAAGTGCCATATTTGTGCTGATTTTTTTCCCATCTGTCAAGTCCTTCTTGCAAAACAAAGAAAAAGGGATCAGACTATGGCTGCAGGCCTCAAATATCAAGAATTCAAGAAGGTAGGATGTCAGCATTTCTCCACACACACACACCCCAATTCCTGACCATTGTAATAAAGAGCTTGTCTGTTCCTTACAAAGTCTATTCATTACATGCTCAGTAGTAAACAGTTATAAGAGAGAATTTCTACCTTACACACTGTATTTGCCAAGTTCAAGAAGTACAGTGACACAGAGGTATCCCATGCAGAGTAGACACAGTAAGTTTTAAGAAACTCATTCTTTAAACAAAAATAAAGCCAAAAAAACCAAAACAAACAAAAAAACCACCCCAACCAAACAAATAAAAAAGGTGCTTTTTGTCAAAAGCAGCTAAATGATTGTTTATTAACTGTATCCAGTTTCTTTTTCAGGTGGACAGAAAAACTGCTGAAGGTTGTGTTTCTAGGAACCTGAATTCACTCAAAACAACAATCCCAGACTGCATTTGATGAACCTACATGCACTGTGGCAGGCACACAAAGAGGAAGGCAGCTGCCAAACCTTGGATAGTCAATCCTATGCCAGCACCTGTTTCATCTTTGGTAAGAGACATCTTGAAGCAAGTCTGTCTGATAACAGGTTAGAAAACATCTACTGTCTTCTTTGATAGCACCTACCATTTAGACATTCTAAATGAATGCATTTTTAGACCACATCCCTCTAAACTACACCAGACTCTAATTACTCATGTAGAGATCAATGAATTCAGCCAACAATTTTTATTCAGCTTCCACTGAAAAGACGAATCATCCTTAACTCTGAGAAGGATTAATTTTCCCTGGAGACAAGGACATAATCTTAGGATTTGTCACTCTACACACTTCTGCCCTTCCTCTTACTGCTTCCTACCTTCCTTCTCAAACATTTCTGTCATACTGCTGTATTACAGACACATGATTCAGAAAGTAGAGGTGCTTGGTTCAGTCACCTTTATCTGATTCCCCACAGCAGCTATAGATCTGAGGCAGACAGGCTCTTCCCACAGTTGTGTAACTGTATCTATTTTTAAGTTTGTCATTTCACGATAGAAGAGGTGCATTAGCAGTTCAGGAAACCAAGGCGGGTGTGAAATGGGGAGAGGAGAATGAGCAGCCTCAACTCCACTCCAGGAAACATGTTTGAGTGCCCATGAAATGAGCTGGAATGATGTTTTTAACCAGTTCCCAGTATGGGCTACCACACAACAAACTTTCTTCATATTGCTGCTTCTACCACCTCTGGCAGAAGTGTTTCTAGAGATGGCAGAAGAGCTTCCAGAGTATGATTTATTCAATACCTGCTGCTATTAAGGCAGCTGCTGCTATTGCCATTACAGTCGAGAATCTAGCAATTCTCTTTGCATAAAATGCTTTATCATTTATCAGGAGGACATGTGAAGCAGGAAGAAACTCAGACACAATAAATACAAGTTGGATTAAGTACATCTGACATTCAAAGACAACCATGGATAAACAGACTCTTATTTTCTCTCTCCAGGAATAATTTAGTGGAGGTTGATGTTACAAAGGGAAGATCAGAATTTAATCACGTCTGTCTCAGCTTCCTTCTGCCCCCTAAAATCAGTGTAGACTGGAAGTGGAGAGGGAAAAACAAAGGAAAAAACCAAAGATAGAGGCCACATTGGGTATCTTCTATGTGAATTCACAGAATCAAAAGGAAGCTTTGGAGCTTCCTTGCTGTTATCACAGCAAGATCATTCTGGCTGGAGACTAATGGCAAAAGGGAAATGGCCTTGCTTTAGTAGCCAGTGGCACTTCTAGAGAGACCATCCTGTCAAAGGCATGCTGGTTTGTGTCAAGAAGCATTTATATCTTTGTGATCTGCTGACTGCTCAGGCAAAGAGATGTCCATCATCTAATCAAAGCTTAAGAGCCAGATGTATAAAGTGCTTAAGTGAAAACCTGCCTCCCTAACAGCTCAAAGTACTGCAGGGCCTGTGTTCACCAATATGTTTCAGAGTTTTCATGAAACAACTCAGCAAAAAAAGGGAAACAACTCAGTACAGAGAGCATCCACTGAAACACCCAGTAATTGGCACTCCCCATCCTTCACAACACAAGTATGAAGTAAAACAGATTCTCAGGCTGTAGCTAGTAGACTGAGAAGGGAAGAAATTGCTGCCCCAGGACTTTACCTCTTGCTGTGTCTTTAATTAAGATGGACATTAAAAAAAAAGCAATTACAAGAATCTAGAAAAAGAGAAACTAGGAAGGCAAAAAGAATACACCAACACTACTAGGAGAACAAAAGATTTTAAACAAAAAAAAAAATCACTTAGCTAAAGAGCTTTGAAAAAAAAAAGTTGTTTAACAGGCAGCAACTGTTCCTCTGTTTCCTTGGGTCACTGCTCTCAAATAATGACTTTGGGACAATTCATCCCTGCTTTGTCAACAAAGCTGCCTTAACAGCCTTTGAGCCTGGGCAGTAGGAGCAGGCCAACCACACTAACTGAAGAGCACAAGCCATCAGGCACTCAGCCCTAGGTAGTTTTTAACTTCTTCAGAGGCTATTTAAATAAAACCAAACAGGTTTATACATATGCCCTCGCTCCACCAAATGCAGACAGGTACCTCTAACACTAAATGTATCTTTCTCGTTTTGTAGCTTCTTAGGAAGCATAACAGACACTCACAGTAAGATCTTCAAAAGCAAAGCTGTTACTTTTGTATCATTATGGATAGATCTAAACCCACCAATTTAGTGTTCAGTGCAACTGTTGAAGCTGAGGGAAATGCCAAGGCAGAAAAGAGAGCTCAGCTGAGTCAGGCGTGAACACACAGTGCTCTTCTGATTAAGCATCTAATTAAAAAATAAAACTAAAATCTCAGGCACCTGTTTGAAGTTGTTGGGGGGTGAGGTGGGGTGGGTGTCTTTATTGTTCATAATTATTAAAACCATACCAAGAACTACTGTGAGCAGGACCAGAGAGAAAAAGATGAACCTCTTATTAACTTGATTCTATTCAATAGTGTAACAGCAGGCTGACTCTTCCAGTATGCAGAGATGGCCTGAAAGACCAGTCATCCCATTCCATGTGGCTAACAACTGAATACTTAAAATAATTAAAACAATAAAGATGACCCTGGAGAACAGCTAGTATCTGGGACAACGATGATAAAGAAACAAGTGGGGCAAGACTCCCCTTTGCCTAGTGACCTTGCCAGGGGTTGGACTTCATCAGACACCCCTGGGAGAGAGCAGAGGAATGAGCGGACAGCTGGGCAGGTGATACAGACCACTCAGCAGTTTTGTGGGCTTGATTATGCAGCCCAGGTGCTTGAAAGCAGCTACAAAAAGAAAGTCAGACCTGGTCTGACTAGCAGTTTGGAGCAAGTCTGTAAATTAGGAAAGCATGGGCTTGAGAGAAGATGTAACCTCTGAGTGAGAAGGCTGGAGACCTCTAAACAACAAAGAGAGGGAAGCTATCTGAACCATCATGTTCCCTCCACAGTAATGAAGAACACAAGAAGGTCTCTTTCTCTCAGGGACATCCGAAAGAGCATTGAAATCAAGGAAGAGCAGAAGTTCTGCCGAATCAATTCTCTTGGGTTATTTTGGTTTAGTTTTAATTGGGGAAACGTCAAGAACAGCACTTCTTTCAAAGCAAAATCTCTCCTACTTTACTCTAAAAAAGCAGTGACTTCCAACTTCCTATGAACTATCAACTTCTTATGGTCCTGTGCTGGACAAAAATCCAGAATTTTCTTCCACAGATCTTCCACAAAAAAAGAATTTCTAGACACCAGTAAATTCACTCTGAAACAGTCCAAAGGAAGCAGAGGTGTCTCTAACACCTCCTCTATACATATGTATAGGAAGCTATGTTTATGGAGAAATAGTAGTTCAAGATTTCATTCCGAAATCCTTTCTTTAGATCATCCTGGCTTTCTTTCCACCCAAAGGCAAGCACATGATCTGACAACTCTGCAAGAACACTTAGCTCCTACATAATCCATCACAGAGAGAAAATTGTAAATCTGCTTCCAACAAAGTAGGTGAAATCTATTACCTTGTTTTACAGAGTGGAAAAACAATGGCAGGAAGTCAGCAGCAGGGCAAAAAAATAGGAACTACTGACTCTGAGTGCTTCATTTTGCAGTTGTTAATTCTTCATTTAAATGACATTTCTATGTTTCCTGTCTGCTGGCAGATGAGAACATAACGTGCAGAGAGCAGCTCAGGACAGCTTCTGGGATACCCATGCTGTGATCTCGTGGATGAGATGCAGCAGTGGGATCCAACAGATCTGAATTCTGCTCCACTCCCAGCACTGAGTTACTGCCTAATTTCTGTTCCAGTCAATTAAAATCTTTCTTCCTCAGCTTCTTCATTTTGCAGAGTGGTACCTGGTAGCTTCATCTCTGCAAATATATTAAGTATTACTGATCAAAATTCCAACTTCTTTGAAGGTCTGTACAAGGAAAGAAAGTTGCAGGAAGATGGGCCTAGGAAAATAAACTGGATGTACACTGCAAGAGCTGAGCCTTGATTCAGTAACAGGATTGTGCCTAGAGTCCACATTTACAACTGTCTTGATCAGGAATGGGTTTGTGTATTGGGACACAAACTTTGAAGCATATGGAAAGTAAAATAAGTGATCCTGTTAACCTCAGTTTCACACAGAAAGTAAACACTGAATATACAAAACCAAAGCTTGACCCTGAATGAGTTTGAGATGCAAACACGGATCCAAAGCAGGACTCCTAAGCCGATACTTGTAAATACCAAGCAGTTATTAACACGTTTTATAAGATTAACACCTGCGTAACAGCACATAATATACAAACCCCATTGAGTAATCAGCTAGTCCTCATTTACACACAAGAGTACATTAACAGGCAGAAGTTGAGCTATAATGGACATACTCTCAAGGCTTCAAAATTACACTAGAAACTATTTAATACTGAAATACCTTGAGCAAGCTCTGATATGCAAAGGACTGCACAAGGTGGAGGGGCTAAGGTAGTTTTAAACTAATTTATCTGTACTGCAAGCAGTTCTGTATGGCTGATTTCTCACTCACATCACACCAGTTTTCAAGGCACGATCCTCCAAATGATATATATATATATATACTTATTTAATTTTTGTTATCTGCTGACTCTCTATACTTTTAAGCTCGGGAGTGAAATGTAGGAATAGGTTTCCCTGCCAGTCCAGCTCCTCCCTCTTAATTCCAGTTCCAAGAACATAATGAAACCAACAGAGGAAGTTTCTGAAACAAGGAGGAGTATTGAGCACAAGAAAACAAGGTTAGCCAGGAGGACTGTCATTAATTATATAATCCAGCCTTTGGGTAACTGGACATTTAGGGAAAGGGGCTGAGAGAACATTGGAGGCATCAATCTCTGCAGTATTATATCATGTGGTCTGCTAGTTACTTAGAAGGTACATGATTTGTATAGGGATAAAAACAGAAATAATTTATTTCTAGGAGAAAAGACTATGAGTCTCCACAACACTTGCAGAAAAAAGGCACAAAACCTGCCCCTGTTTATGTCTTTCCACAGAGCTGATTCTCCTGTCTTCTCCCTTTTGCCAGCCTCTCTGATTCCTTTGTGCTGTCCTGCATAACATTATTTTCTCAACTATGTTCTAAATTTTGTGATTTTACTCCTTCAGTGCATAAGAAGCTTGTTCTCTATCACCCAGAAGGAACACAGAGCAATATGCCAAAAATGCAAACCTTTTTAGGTGGCACTGAAGAATGGAAGAGAGAAAAGCAGTACATCACTTTTTTTTTTTCAAAGTAAAATGTTAGGCTCAAACATATTTCAAAGGTAATTAGGAGGAGGAAAGTATTTATAACCTCAAATATTTAATGGTGGAGTCCTTCCAGCAAGCATTTTATTTCCTTTTAGGCAGTGAAGCAGGTGTCAAAATGAAGGATGGAAGAGAAATGTATTTTTAATGAAGTGAGCAAACCATACTCTGCTTCATCAAAACAGGACAAAAGTGTCATGAAGAAAAAATGTTCAAGTAAGAGGACTGGTATTTAAAGGGATCCAGCCCTTCACAGGACTGTAAGCAAGAACGATTACACTTCTGAGTGCTTGTACCATATTCTGGACATCAGAAAGAGAGAACGGAGGCAGAGAGAACAGGAAACAGGATTAAACATATATGGCTGCTCCCCAAGTCTCTGTACATTGTTCAGATATTTGAATGTCATGGTTGACCGTAACCCTTCCTGTCCCAGAGCCTTTACCTCTAAAGCTCAGAGATTCCTGCTTCTGCTGCTCCCTAGCACATCCCAGGGTCTCCCACCACAGCATCCCGACATTTCCTCCAGTGCCACCCCTCACCCATTCCTTCCTCTATAAGCCCCACAGTCCTGAACATCTCTCCCTTTACCAACATGAGACCTGCCAGCTCAGGCTTTACTTAGAGCACACAGTGGTCTACAGAGGTGAACAGCAATTAGGAAGCCAACCGATCTGCCTTAGGATAGGACTGTTAAATAAATACAAAGTAACCATGAGTGCCTGAAATCCTGTTAGCAGTAGTACATTCCTGTCCGTAACATGGCATTTTGAAGGCTCTTCTATTAAATGCCAATCCCTCTGGCTTCTCTGGATTAAACTAGATACATCTCATTTGGAAATATCCTTAAAAACTAAACAAACAAAAAAGCAAACATCCAAACACACAATTCAAATCCAGCAAATCATACTGTCCAACTAACTGTAGTCTTTCCTTGTGTGTGTCTCCCACAATTACTACTAAAATACTCCAACATTTCAATATAAGGAAGATTTTGTAGTTTGTGGCTAATTTTTTAGAGAACAAGTTTTCCATTTTGGGAGCAGCTGGCTCTGTGTAGGAATATCTAGACAACAGTTCAGGGCTTATGCTTGGACAGTAGGCAAAAAACCAGACAATTCCACTATTTTCTGTTTCATCGCATGACTATTGCTTCCTCAGCACTCCATCATTTGAATTACATACCTAAAAAATACACATACTTCATAATACAAGCCCAACAACTTCCACTGCTCCTCAGCCCATGGTGGTGGTATTGCTTCAACTCTGTTTACAGCGTGATTCAGTCATTTTCACAGCAATGAACTATGATGGCACGAAGAAGGAATCTGTGTCATCAATGAGTGAACAAAGGAGGACAGTTAAAGTTCTGAAGGAACAATACAAAACTCTCCTACAAAGCCAGACCTTAATACTTCTGTACTTACTCAGGAAAAAGTTTCCTACTTGAACTATATTTTAGGAGAAATAATGCATTAGGAAGACCTGGGAAGAAATATTTGCACACATGCACACCACATATAATCAGTTATTTGTGACATAAACATCAGTAGACTTGGTACAATTCTGTTTGCCCATCTGACTGCTGTGACTGCAGAATAATTTCTCAGGTGCCCTCAAAGGGCTATTGTTGAAACAAAGTTAGTCATGGTACTGCCTGGCACCAAAATCAGCTTTGGTAATTACGTAAGGTGGCAGCAATACCACTTGGAAGCCTTGTTTACCAGTGACATTGCACAATGTGAAGTGAAACATGGTTGCTAGACATGGTTGCAATTCAGGATGAACTTGCAGAGTTACTAGGTGCTCTGAAGCTGTGAGCTACTGCTTCAGTAGCCAGAGAGAAGTGTAGAACCCTGCAGAGAGGCAATTACCTAACCAACCCAGAACAATGTTAGAGCCACTGGTTATAAATGTAGACATTAATTTAAGAAGCAATGGGTACCAGCTCAGCCACATACAGAACTTAAAGTTTTGAACAACATCATTGTACCAGCAGCAATGTCTATGGCTGTGGAAGTGAGTGTACCATGCACAGCTTAGTACAGGGCACATGCAAACCTTTTGATATGAACAAACCGCTAAGCACAACTCATGTAATCAGGAGAAGCTTCATCAGCTGGCCTTAGCTGTTTATTCTTCACTCCCCATTGTTTCAGTCAAGAACACACCTACCTGCTGCTATCACCACTGGGTACGGTCTATAGGAGAGGCACCATGAATTCATTTGTTAAAGTACATTCAATGAGTAATTCTGCTACATGTACTAGTGTGCTAATGCAGCTAATTAAACAACGTGCTGGGAGAGGATAAGCAGGTGGCTAGTGTAGAAAGCACCACAATACAGTGACAAACACAGAGCTGGTTGAGACTCCCGAGCAAAGCAGTACGTTTCCACTAAGGTTGGATATTTATTAGGCAATGATAAGACATCATGTAGTCACCATTTTTGTTTAACAACTGGCAAATGTTCAAACACAGGCTAAACAAATCCCACACAACTTTAAGTGAGATTTGAGGGGTTACAGAAAGATTTTTTAAGTCATGGTACTCATAAATTTGTCAAAAAACACCTGGTAGGATTATGAAAGACAGCTTTGCTCCTTCTTATCACTAAAGACTAAAATAAAGCTACTTTCCTTAGGCTCACAAGTGTATGAAAAATTCTTGTCCAAGTGGTCATTTAGTTCAGAAAAGATTTTTCTCATGAAGACTCCAAATCACCAACAAGCTACCAGTTTGCCCTCGCTAACCTGGTCAGGAATTGAAGGTGGACAAACAGGCCTCCCTGGTGATGCTGAAGCAGTTTGTATCACTGGTTTCACAACTGTGCCAGGTCAGATGTCTTGAGCATCAGTTTGCCTATTAGCCATCACAACTCTTAGGTCTAAATTAAAGCCAAACATGTTGCCTCTCCTAAAAACAATAAGGTTAGAAGTATGTCAGTTTTGGTTAAGATTGGACAATTTGATTTTAAAAAGACATACAGGAATAAAAGCAAAGACCTGCCTGTGTCCCAAAACAAAATGTTTATATCTGAATCAGAATACCCATGTAAAAAGTATCATTTATCACAGATGTGCCTAAGAACAGCTGACAGTGGGGGCCTGTTGTACTGTGCAGATGCAATAAGAGTCTGCCACACAGAACTGCCACTCTAAATCAGCATTTAAATCTAAATCCCTTCTAAGCCTGGCTGCTTTCCCATGACCTCCAAAATCCAGGTATAACAGGTATAACAGATTGTTACTCCATCTAGGTTATCAAGTTGGAAAAATACAACAAAACCAACCAATCAAAACCAAAAAAAGCCTAATGAAAACATCAGAATGATTAATCTTGGGAAATAAATTCTGAATTTCTCATTTAAATATAAAAATAAGGATTCTCAGATATTTGCTTCTCTATGCCAAAAATGTGGCCAGAGCACAACTGAGAATTGCTCACAATTAGAACAAAAACTTGATTTCGGAGCAGTCTATCTTAGTTTCTCTCAGTCTAATCAGTTAAAGGCACCGAATCAGTTCAGAACTTTCAGTATTGGCTACAAACACATCAGTAACTCTTTCATGCAAATAGTCAGATGGCAAAAAAAGCCAACAGATTCAAGAGAACTTGCAGCAACATTCCTCTACCATGTCCATGTCCAGTGCACAGGAGTCACTCCAACACCAGAGCAGTCTAAAGTCCAGCACTGCTATTTGCTGCTGAAGATGAGCCTCCCTGATAACTGGATCACACAATATGTGAGAAACCTGCTGGCCCACAATCAACATTCAAGATGACCCAACTCACAGTTTAATTATGTTTTTAACCATCCATACATGCTGCAAGTACACAGGTGACACTGGGTCTTAAAGGCTCAAGGAGAAAATACTCTTTCAGCTCCAGCAATGTAACTCAAAATCTTCAATCAAATAGGTATGAAGCTGCTTTGCTGACACAAGTCATAACAGACTAGGTGGAGAGGCAACAAGGAAAAATCTGTCTCTGTCTTGCAGTCAAAGAGGTTTTTAAAAAACAGGAAAGAACCAGGCCTTCCAGAAATACTAACTGATTTAGTAGTTCTGTAGGAGGGCTGCTGTCTCCTGACATGCACTGAACAGACCTGTGCTGAAGCCTTCAATCTGAAAACTTGACTCCTTTCCAACATCACAGCAGGACTGCAGACATTAATGTGATTGAAATGCTTTGAAAAATGAAAAGCATTAGGCAAGTACTAAGTATTATTAAAACTCTAAAGACACTTAGGACAGAATAATTATTATTCACTTGAAATTACTGTGAAAATATTATTTTATTTATAAACTAAATGCATCTTATATTAGCAAAGGGAGACACTAACAAGCCAGGAAAACACAAGTCCTACAGAAAAAAGAAAAAGTACAAGTAACAAACCAAGCTCCTTCCATATCTGATACCAACCAATATGCCTCAGACCCTGATCTATGGTGACAACTTCCAGGAAAATAGGTTTGAGCACTTTGGGTTCTTCAGTCTGGTCAAATATGAACCCATAAGTCTAGGAGATGGGAAAGAGATTTAATCACATGGACAGAAAAGTTATCTTTTGACTTTTAGTTGGTGAAGAATAAGGATGTTTTTGGCCATGGGCTGTTCTCAATACTTGTCATTTGTGTCTCTATCTTTTTCAGGTGAGACTGTGGCAACCTAGTCCTTCTAGAGCTATTTTGTGTGGAAACAGAGCTCAAGTTCCAAACTTTTGGCTGGTCTACTGTATCCCTCTCTACAACTGATGTTAACTGTCAATGTTCTGCCACTCTAAAATATCAAAACCAAAAGCTCGAAGAGAGGGGAGGATATAACAAAAAAAGAACTTGCCTTCCCAAATGCCCTAGCAAAGCAGTTAACAACAGTGATTTCTTCAGATACATTAGCAACACACACCAGGGAAATACGTGGCCTCCAGAATACAATGCCCTTCCACTTAGAACCTCTCAATTTTGGACTCCAGAAGTCACGTAGGAGTAAAGTTTCTTAACAATCCGACCCTCTAATCTCACATAGACAAAACATTCACTTTTGTCTGTGCTAAAGACAGATTGCCAAGCTGCACCTGCCCAAGCAACCATCCAGTTGAAATCTTCAAGAAAAATCTTGCATTTTACACGATAAAAAACATCACCTCTTCATTCAGAAACTTAATACAGGTAGTAGCCTTATTTCTCTGAAAGCACTGTAATGTACATTCTATAGCTGTCAGGAAGTAGCTACACTCTTTTTTTAACCTATGCATCATACTTTACCTATGAGAGTAAAATTTTCCAACCTCAGCAGATTTTGTTCCACTGTCTGCACAATGAACAAAATCCACAACAGCTAAAAGATTCTGCAAAAATTCTGGCCCTGAACTCTGTTCAGGCTTTTAAAACAGTGAAGTGTTTCATTGCATGTGACAATAGTTTCTCTGTACCTTTAAATAAAAAGTTCTTGTCAACAAGGGCAGTCTTTTAAAAATTCATCTTTGCAGAAAAGCAGAACTTCAGTAAGCTTACTTATTGGAGCAGGTGCTTTGAAGTGTCTATTTCTAATCCTCCAATCTGAATGACAAAGAAGTTATTTGCAATGGTGAATCTTTAAAAGGCAGGTGTGAACTGATGGCTCTGTGTTTTTGTAAGTCATTAACACAAACTCTGCAACTCAGCCTATACTTAACCTCTCTGTTACATTCCAAAGTGAAGCACTAGTGCTGTCTCTTAAGACGATTACTCTTGGTGAGCCAATGTTTCATCATGCACATTGCAAGAGCCAACAAAAATTACATTGTCAAAGACATCTGAAATAACATTTTATCTGCTATTACAAAGTGACAGCCACAACTCAGGTTCCCTTATTGTTCATGTATTGTACAAGTCTGAAAATGGACGGCAAGGGGACTTGCAGCTGGCAGAACGTCTCCAAAGCTGAGAAGCATTTTTCTATCAAATTTTACACAAAAGCAGAAATGAGGCTGTGGGCCCCGGATCCCACATGATCCAGCAGATGCTGTTTCCAGCTTCAGCAAGTGTTCATTGAGAAGCAACTGCCTCCATGTTCAACAGTGCCCCATGGATCACAAACAAGATCCTGTTAGCCTGTATAAATGAGAGGCCCGATTTAGAATTACAGCAAAAAATACAATACATAACTTTTGTTTGGGAGATCTAAAAATCTGCAGTATCATAATTTCCCCCTGTCATCTCAAAGGAGTGCAAATGTATGGTTCACGATGATCCTTGAGGAGAAGCATCAAGTAAGAACTGTATCTCTCAGTTCCCAGAAACTTAGGGGTTTTTTTTGTAATGTCAATGCACTAAGTAAGACCTACATGAGAAAACTCATCTGTATGTCTTCCCTATGGCATCTATGAATTTGGAAAGTTACATATCTTTGTTTCAGGAATGAATCAAAAAGAAAATGAATCCACAGATGCTATTTCAGGTCCATTTGAGTCAAAGCTTCTGCTTTGGTATCTGAAACTGACTGCTACAACCCACAGGATGCAGGAGCCCCACCGCAAGGCCAAAACCCACAACTCACACCTGCTCCAAATGACAAAACCAAAGGTGGAGGTGCCAGCATTGTTTCCTACCCATCAGAGCCACGGCGAGCGGCTTTTCTCACACATAACCTCACCATAACGAGGGACCTCCTAAGGCTGCCGTGGGAGCTCGGAGACCTGCGGGAGAAGGGCCCAAGCACCTTCACCCCGAGAGCCACTGTGTGGCTTGTGCAGCAGCCGCAGGGCTCACCCCCGAGGCCTCGCTGCTTCACCTGCCCTGCCGGGGCGGCTCGAAACTCCACACACCTCCTCTGTGCTTTGCACAACAGCCTTATATAAAAACAGTCGCTCGCTAGGCTGAGCTTCCCAGTTTCCCACGTCCCTTCCCTGCCCATACCTACATCTTCCATTAAACCCTCCATCCTTCCCTCCTCCCTCCTGTTTCATCTCGCCCGCAGCGGGTCACGGGACCGGCCCTCGCCTCGTTGTTGCGAAGTGGCCTCAGATAACCGAGTGTTGCCGGGCGCGATGCGCTCACCGCTGCCCGCCCCCGCCGGGGAAGGCCGGGCGAGGAGCGGCAACCCCGCCAAGACGCAGGCCGGGCCGGGCCGGGCCGGGCCCCGCGGGGAGGGGTGGGCGGTTCGCCCGGCCGCACTCACCTCCTGAAGTCAAAGGGCATGTTGGTGGCGGGCGCCGAGCAGGCTGCGGGCCCCGCCGCCCCCGGCCCCGATTCTCACCTCGCTGCCGCCGGCTGCAGGGCCAGGAAGTGACGGACCACGCCGCCGCGCAGCACCAGCCCATTGGACGGCTGGAGCCGGACGCTGCTTCCGCCACCGGGTTACGGGCAGCGGCGGGAGCGGCAGCTTGAGGGTTAAAGCGGTAGAGGGCTGAGGGCAAGTTTCGCGGGTGTCGCCTGTCAGCCTGCCGCCTCGATGGCAGCCCACTGAACGCCCCATGGCAGTCCACGACCCCAGGGGTCCCCTCGGGTCTGAAGGGCCGGTCGGTGCTTACAGTGCCCCGCAGCTCCGAGGGCCCGCCGGCACCCCTTAGCGGTCTCCGTAGCCCCCCACGGCTTTTGACAGCATTGCATTGCCCGGTGACCCTCTCAGCTGACCCTCTTGGTGCCCACAGCACCTCGGGGGACCTGTGCGTGCCCCACAGGCCTTCTCAGCACCTGCCCAGGCCCTGGCAGCAGCTGCTGCCCCACAGTCATAGGGCTCCTGGACTCCGGGGATACCCTGCAATGGTCCTGCCTGAAAGAAGAGGCTCAGCTCTGTGCAGCGATCTGTTCACAGTCGCTGCCGCGTAAGCAAGGCTCGCTGGAGTCTGCCAACTCCTCCACAGCGACCCTGAGCTGTCAGCAGGCCAGAGCTGGGCAACTCGCACAGGTGTGGTGTGACAGGTTTTATTGGGCATCTCTTGAATTCACAGCATCACAATAATAACAGCTTATGTTTGTGAATGCAGTGAAGTTTTCTATCTGTCTGGAGGCAGGGTGAAGCCACAGTGAGACGGAGGAAAAGTCTCATGCTTCAAAGTGCCCATACAGGACGGAGGAGTCCCACTCCACCACTGAAACCTGCCACCCCACGCACTTGTCCCCAGCAGAGGACAAACTCCTTTTTAGTACCAGCACGGCTTTTTCACTTGCTCTTCAAAATCCTGTAGTTTTATTGGAGGTCAAGGAATTATTTAATTAGAAAAAGCTCCCCATTCTTTAAACCAGACATCTCCCCCCTGTTTCCATTTTACCTGAATACTTTTGTCTGACTGGATCCCTGCTAGGTTTAATGCAATGCACACGGCTAATCCCATGCTGCTCCATACAGTACCTCGGATCCTTCCCTTAATAATTTCACCAGCTAATAGCATCAGTCAGGGGCTTTATGCTGCAGTTAGTGTGAGCACTGCTATATTAAGAAGTGCTGCCACTCACATGCAGTACATGTCAGATTACAGTGCAGGAAAAAAATACAGCTACTTGTCTTTTAAGTCTAAAAGCAGGGCAAAAGAAAGAAAGAAATGACAGAAATCTAAATATGCTGTGTGCAACATAACTGCTTTTACAATTGATTCTGCAGCTTTTTTCCTGTTCCTCCTGCTGTTATCATGTCTGTACTTAGAGATCCACATCTTTCCATTTTTCCCTTTTGCCAGAAACTAGGCCCATACGTGGATAAAAAAAAATAAGATTGAAACAAGCAGAGAAAAAACATGAAAGAGTCAGAGCTGCTAATCAATGCCATAGTCTTTCAAAATAAAAGAATTATTATTTATGCTGGGAATATTCAAAACTAAACTGGAGGAATCTCGAGGATGAGATAACAAGGCACAATCCCTCAGAAGCCCCCAGGGAAGAGATAAAAATACCTAATTGGGTTTTTTTGATCTCAGATATCCAAATTGTCTAACTGCATTGTGCAAGCATATTCAGCAGATTGCTAACTGATCAGCCACAAAATCCTGCTGCTCTTTGCATTGTGCTCCAGAACTGAACAACCCACTGAAATTAATGAGACAATTCTCATTTCTCATGAGGTCAAAGCAATTACATAGGCATAGCCAGCGGGCACTATCTGTAGTGGAAAAAACCAAAACAGTGCCTATCAAGTTAGAGTTACACAACCAAGTGCTCCTGGCAAGCCCCGATATCATTAGCTATTATTAACTGTCTTGTGCACAGGCATCAACTCTCTTAGGAGCCAAGAGAGTGCTGAAGTGGTTACAAAAGCACTTCACTTGTACAGCAGACAAATTTTCAGGTGGCCTTGAAGAGCTCTTCCTTTTGCAGGTTTGAGGCTCCAGAATGTGGCACAGTAAGAGCTGACATTGTAAAGATTTTATTTGCAACTGAAAGGTCAAACTCTGAAGAAAGTAATGGGCTCAGAGCAGCAACAGGACAGCTTTCCAGTTGGGTCCAGCTCACTTACATCCTTGCCAAGGGAAGAAGTTGTTAATGCCCTGAGATAAGACCCTTGTCACAATATTGTTTAATTACATAAGGCTTCTAGTGAGCCTGAGATAAGAACAGGAATTTGTCCCCAGTCCAGCTGGGTGCGGCTGCTTAGATCATGTTGTATATTAGAATGGAAACTAAAAGCACACTTTTATTCTAGGTGGTTGTCAGATCATTAGAACTGAATTGAATAAACTGATATTGACCACTCATTTCAAAGTTAACTCTTTTTCATGTGAGCAATAAACATTTTCCTGACAATAGTAGCATTAAAACTACATAATGTTTCTCTTCAAATTGCATTAGGAACATTAACTGAGCCAAATTGTTGCTCTGAAATCAGTAAGTAAATATTTTCAGAACTTTTTTATCAATGAAGAAACTGAAGCAGAGGGATGAATTGACTCACCTAAGACTATAGGCTGAGATCATCTTGAGCTAATTAACAAAGAAATCCCTTTGTTGCTACTTCTGCATTCATAATCTTCTTGCAAAAAAGAATATTTTCCTCATTCCAGTTCACTTTCTTTTAGATAAATCAGATCACAGATGACTCCTATCTGGATTCCTAACTAATGCCTCACAGCAACAAGACTGGTACCTCCTTTCTGTAAAAAAAAAAAAAAAAAAAAAAAAAAAAGGCCAAAAAGTGCTTTATTTAAGTCTTCTCCCTGGATATTTACTCCATAAATTTGTTATTTCTCCATGTTTCCCAAATATTCCTTATTTCCAGATGAGGTGCTGTTCTTTACTTTTAACTTCACATTAATACAGTTTATTTTAATCCTTGATAGTTTTGATTATATTTTCTCATTACCAAAAAAACCTGTTGCCTCAATCCTAACCCATTCTGAATGGGTTTGGATAATATAACATCTTCTAACACTCATGTATGATTTCCTCTTCTGTTTTGTTTATGATTCCTTACACACAGCTGAGTTTTATGTTAGCCTCTGGCCTGTGTTATGGCTGTTGCATAGGGAATGTATTTTAAGCGCTGTGCCTGTGTCATGAGAAGCATTGTTTGCTAAAGGTAAAGCTGGGTACATACAGTCATTGTTTAGGTCATTTAGGTTTTGTTCATCAATTGGGAATGTGCAGTGACTGTTAAGGAAGGTGCAGTGCTTACTCACTTATGCCCCTTCTAATTCTGAGGTGTGTTTGCTCCCAGCGAAGTGTAGCTTTTTGTTAAAGCTGCTGTGTGGCAGGGTATGCACCATGACATTTTGTCCTTGTGCATTTATTCACAGGATATGCTTGTAGCACTTGTGTCAGGGTGGGCTGGGGATTGAAGTGAGCGCATTGCTTGGCAGGGCGTGTTTACTTGATTATGTGTTGTATTCTGCAGGGTGTGTCGCTGACTGCATGGAGCATTAAACACAACTGCTGTTCAGGAAAAGGAAAAAACATTTTAGAGAATGAAGAGAAAATGTTATAAAGCATTTAAAAATATAAATAACAGCATGTGAGGAAATCTTTTTGAAGGAACAGGATGTGCATGTAAGTGAAGAATTCAAATACAAGTGCTGTGCTAAGTATAATCAGCAATGAAAGCTCAGCCCTTCCTTTTAGGATTTTTGTAAGCTACATGTTGATAGCACTTTCCAAATACCAGGGAACAAAGAAGCAAGCTTTAAGTCTTGTTGCAGTGTAGTATGTGTTTGTCGTTATCACATATGTTATGCTGTGCATCTATTATTGTGGATTGGACTTTAAACAGAAAAATGAATTAATATCTACTCAACTTAATATGCAAGATCCTTCTTTATTGAGTGACTGAGCTTTTCCTTAAGAAGAGATAACAATCAGTTGTCTTCTTCCTGCACAATATGCAAAAGAAATGATCTGACTATTTGGCAGATCATGGGACTGTGTACAACTGCCATGCATATATTTGAGTATGGAGAAGGTGGGTCTGGGCAGCCACGTGGCCTTTCCATGTCCTGTGACAGTGGGCAACCACATCATTGCTGACAGTGCGAAGGGGAATCTACTGCTCTTGAAGTCCCTAGGAAATTTAGGCTCATTTTAATATGATTTATCTTTGTTTGCTTGTTTGATTTACTTTAGGGTACCAGGAACTTATTATGGGAAAGACAGAAAACAGAATATTTTTGTATTTTGTTTCTTTTCTTGCTGTGGAAATGAACTCCACAAAGACTTTTTGGCTGCTGTCACAGAGTTACCTTATGCTGACACAGAGTTACCTTATGCTTTCACAGCATGCCTGTATTGATTACTGTCTAATGTAGTTCAGGAAACTGCAAACACAGGAAAGGTCATGGCCAAAGAGAGATGTAATTTAACAGTTAATTAGAGCAAAGTCCTGTGACAGAGGACTTTGAACACTGAAACAGAGGGCCAAAAAAAGATTTGAGATTAGCAACAAATAAGAGTTGAAGATCACCACCTGATTCTCAAAGCACGAATGCTCTGCAGTGAGTTAGATGCCTAAATTCCCTGTACTCTGGAGAGGAATAGTGAGGAACGTAAAGACTTGAAGTGGCCTTTGCTAGTACACCAAATGTCAAGATGCCTATATGAGCTACCAGGAAATACTTAAGAGAACATCTGAACATCTCACTGTGAAACTCTGATACAGGACCAAAAAGCGTTTGCTTGTGGGTTTAGGTAACACATTTGACATGAACACCTGAATCATCCTTCTTAGTGAAAATATGCCTGGGAGATGAGCTACCCCGTCCACTTTAAATAGTCACCAAGTGCTGAAGAGCATTGCCCTGAAAGCCTGTTCTGGACTTTTGAAGAGGGAGTGCTGTGAGAAACTAGGGCATTCAAGGGAAGGGAGGAAAATGTGCTCTGCCCACCTTTTGAAGCATATAAAAGTATAACCAGGAGCACAAAATTTCTTGTGTCAGCATAGGGTGCCTGATTAGGGCTCTTAGCTGTTAAACAGTGATGATACTGGAGCTGGGATACTGATGAAGGGGTTCATGGCCTATTAATGTTGAACACCTATAAGCCCAGCATTGCTCCTGAGTTCTCTTCTCCTGTGTACTTTGAATCCTATCCAGTCACAGCATGTTTAGAAAATTGCATCCTTGAAACCTTACTGGCCAAAACCACACCTGATTTCTGGATGGACCTAAGCAAGAAGTAGCTGGAAGAATTCAGCCTGCCTAGAGCAGTGTAGGAGCTGCTGGGCACAAAAGGAACCAGACCCTTTGGTGCCTAAAGAAGCTTTCATCAGAAACCGTAGGCACTTACAGCATCTGACGTAGCTGAAGAGGGAAGGCAGAGTTTTCCTGGGTTGCTCTCATGAGCACAGGCGCCAGCAGTCTGCGTAAGTTGCACTTCGGTGCCTGAGTGCTATTTTGGATCTCTCCCAGAGACTTTGCACTGGCATGCTGTCAGTGGGGACTCAGAGCTCAGCAGGGGCTGGGGATCCTAAGTGCCTGGCTTGCTGCATCAAGAACGACCTTCTCAGAAAGGGTGGCTTCTTCCTAGGTATAAGCTCTGGAAGCCAGCTTGGGCATGCAAATGCAAGGTCAAGCTGTACTCAGGCCTCTGTCTGGCAGGAGGGAATGCAATCTTATGGCCAGCAATACATGGAAACCAGCAGTTTTCAACAGAATGAGCATGTGAGGATTCAATAGCTGTGGGTCATCACAAATGCTCTCAGGCAGTGAACAAGTTAACAAAACCAAAACATTGACAAGCAGAAATTTTTCAGAGGAGGCACTGGAAGTTTTGTCAGACTTGCCATGTGCCGCTGCAGCACTCTGTGGACAACCAGTCATGCTACTGAAGTTTACCAGGTTCTCATCCATCTTTTCACCCACTGGAACCAGTCGTGTGCGTGAGATGTTGAATAGCACTTCATCAGCTTACTTTTGGCATGCTCATCTGTTC
The DNA here is from genome assembly GCA_013399015.1 of Galbula dea. Classification (NCBI taxonomy): domain Eukaryota; kingdom Metazoa; phylum Chordata; class Aves; order Piciformes; family Galbulidae; genus Galbula; species Galbula dea. The sequence continues at coordinate 2,371,793 of VWZX01004555.1, read as the reverse complement.
TGCCTTATCAGCTTTCTCAGTAGTTTCCTCTAGATATTGTCTAGTGTTCAGGGAGCTGAGTAAGCCCAGTGGGACATTTCGAATGAAACACACTTTTTTTTTTTCATAGTAAGGATATGGATTTTTAGTTGCTTCTTCTGTGATTTGTTAGCGAGCTGCCTCTTCTGCAAATGACACTTGTGTTTTCATCTTTTTTACTTGGTCACTTGGCAGTCCTATGATGGTCAGCGGATTGGAGAGGCTGTCTCAGCGCTAAAGAATCTGTTGTACAACTCAGGGTGTAGCTAGAGAAAATCTTTCATACAGAGGTTCTATTAACCCTCTCATGAACAAAGACGGATTTCGTTGTCTCTGGCATTGTGCTGGTTTCACCTGGAGCCTGTGGACTCAGGATTTCTCAAGTGTCATTGTCAGGATATGTTTTTTCAGTGTCTATCTTCTGATTTGAAGTTTGGAGTGGTCAATATCCAATCTAGCATCTATCCTTACTGCTGACTTCAGAGATCTGCCATTTGGCCCAACTCCAAACTGGTGATTATCTCAAAGTGTTAGCTCTTGCATATATGAGATGGAGATGGAAAGAGAGCACTGTAAATACACAGAGTAAGCAAAGAAGTGTGGAAAGATACAAAAGAATGAAAAGAGAAACTTCTTGAGAAGTCAATGCCCCTCAGAAGGGAATTGAGAAGAAATGAGAGCAGATATGTAGGCAGACTTGTGGAGGAACTTGGAGGTGAGGACAAAAAGCTTCAGCCTACAGCAGAAGCTAAGTGGAGATGTGTCTGGGAAGCCTGATTAATTAGAAATGAAGCTCAAGTGAAAAGTCCCTTTCAAGTGACACTGTGCATAACCAGAAATCACTAAATCAAAGTTACTTGCACAAAGCAACAGATAAACACTTACAGAAAACTCTCTCTCTCTCTTTAGGAGAAGCTAGGCACGGGAGTCTCCAGACCACCCTTGCCAAAGAAGACTTCTTTCTCCATGTCTCCTATAAGGCCACTTCATTGTTTCTTGCTCAAGCTTCTTGGAGAAGAAAGAACAAAATCCTGCCCTCCTCATGCCGTGATGATAAGCCTGCAGTGGTGTTAGCTGTGGTTTATTTTAATTGGACTTCTTTACTTTTTTCCTGGCACTTTAAAGTTTATGAACGGAAAGAATCAGTCTGACTCAGAGACTGGGCTACTTCCAAACATTAATCTTAGCTGCCATATGCTAATGTAGTTTGGCTCTGCTGTATCCTATGGTGTAAAGTAAGATGTCTGTATCCTTTAATCTCTAGTGTCAGAGGCTAACTAAAGGGAATAAGTCAGAGAGACAGGCAGATTGTGATCACTTGACATGCAATCTACAGACATTTTTCGAGGCTCTTTGAGTAAGAAGGCCTAGCAAACATCCGTATTCTGTTCTTCTGAAATTCATATTTTACCATTCTGTGGTATTACCAAAATGATAATATCCAGGACAATTTTTTGGCCTGTGCTGACTCTGAAATCTATATACACGTTTTGATTATCACAGTATTGAGCACAAGATAACAACCTTTGGCATATTAGGTTGGGTTCAGTGCTACAATATTTAGCCCCTTCCCTTTTGGTTGGCTTCATAGTATGGGTATGACAAACACACAAAGAAAGATGACTGTCCTGTTCATCATGATTTTTCCAGCACTGAAACATGAGTCTCTCACCATTTGTGTTTTACTTTCTTCCATTCTCTTTCTCAAAATTTTCCAATCTATGGTAACTATTTTCAAAAGTTATCCGGTCTTTGAGAGTGAACACAAAGTGTTTGGTGTTTTCCTGCCCCTTTCTCATCTTCTTACTCACGCACTATCTTCCCTGAAATCATCATGGGAACAACCCTATGCAAAAAAAGAGAGAAGTTTCCAATTCTACTTATTTCAATGGAATTTCCCTGCTGCTGTTTTTCCATATCAGTGGATATGTTTTGCTAGCGACAGGAGTGTGAACAACGTCAGGAAGATGAAAACTTAATTACAAGGACATTCGCAAAGGCTAATATTAGTCTATTGAAAACAATTTTCCAAGAGTCCCTCTCAAGTCCATGTGCAGGGAAAGGTTTCCTCCAGAGGCAATTCAGAGCAGTAACCTCATCACATGGAGAACATAGGGTATCCAGACAGATTAACTCCTTAAGTCTAAAACTTAAAAGCTTAAAAAGATTGAAATCTGTTCTCATCTTCAGGGGAATTACAGTAGACATACACTTAGTCCTGCCATTATAGATCTGTTGGCCTTCTGTGCTGACAAGGAGAAAGATGTTCTCAATTGGATGACCGCTGGTTTATTGTACAGGACAATATCCTTCAGTTCTCCTCCCACCTCTACAGCCAATTTTCTAAGCAGTTCTGAGCAGAGAGCCTTCTGGTCTTAGTTTTCTGCATGGGAAATTATGTATGTCATTATATTAATTAATATAAGACTTCTCTCCAGGAGGACAGGGATTTGATGGACAGTTGATGGACATTCAACTATAGCTAGCAAAGGCTTAGAATTGAAAAGCAGACTTGTAATAATGTGGATTAACAATTAATGAATAAATGCCTCCTGCTGCACAAGAAGCTAGACACATGACTCTCCCACACTACAGGGAAATTTTCTATGCACATGTTACATGTTTCTATTTCCCCACTGCAGCCACTGAAACAGCAAGGCCAACGTTTGTGAGCATATGACTGACAAATGGTACAGGACGTTCACTTGCCATCTGAGACCTGTCAGAGTGACAAGTTGGAGCCATAGAAGACAGAGATGACTCATGATTGGAGCTTTATGTAAATGAGGAACATTTTCTGTTGCATCCTGTTGTACCAGTGAGGCCACGTAAAGTTCACATCAGTGACGTTGCATTCCCATGTCCCCTCTGTCTTTGAGGCAAGGCAGGGGAATAGGGTAAGAGAGGTGTGGTTCCCCCAGAGAGGGCAATAGGTCAAAACTGATGGTGAATCTGAATGTGAAATCCCTGAAGCGAAGATTCCTTCCCAGCAGCAACGCCTGGAGAAAGTTTGCTGTTGCCTTTTGCAGTCAATTGCATAAGCGATTAAGCCTCTTGCCGCTGACTGTAAATTCTGAGGGGGAGCAAGGTAAGAGGGAAGTAGTGAATTTAGGCAAAGCTTTCTGTCCCTGGGAATCAATCAGTTTTAGCAAGATTTATGGGTCATCTGTGACATAGCTAATAAACTCATTTAGCTCACCCAAAGGACCAGGAAAGGTCCTGGTGTTAAGTGCCACGATACTGCATACCCTCTCTTAGTGGCCTCATGTAGGCAGTGTACCCTGGGCAAGAGCAATGAGGAGGAGTGTAAGCATCAAAAAGCAGTGCAGTTGAATTGTGTCTATCCAAAGCCACAGATAATATTATTGCAGGTGTAGGGCCAAATTCTCTGACTCACCCCCACAAAAGTCATGCTGAAGTTTACTGAAAACAATGGAATTAATCTAGTGTAAAACTAAGAGAGAAGAATGCCAACCTCCAAAATGTAGACCTCCTTATCTGTCCTATTTCTAGGGTGCCATGACTCATATGCATAAATACTGTTAGCAGATATAGCACAGTCCAACTACTGCAGATGACTGCAAAGAGCCAAAAGGTATGAAAAAAGTTGACAAGCTGGAAAGGATTTGTCTTGCGTTAGATATGTTGTTTAAAATCAGGATGAAGATTTATTTGACTCCAGTGGGAGTTTTACTTGAGTGAAGACTTAGGAGCTGAAATGAGAGTTGAAAAAATAATCTATCTTGCTAGTCCAGATCTCACAGAAGAGTGACTTCCTTTGTTTATCTATGTAATTCTGTTCAGATAGATGCAAGTAATTTCCCTCCAATTGTTTCAGAGCCTGTATGACATTTTGTCAGTATCCAGCAAGTTTCTTCTTGTATAAGACTCTGTGCCTTTTTCTGTAGATATTATATGCAAATTTTTTCTCATCCATTACAGTCATCCTTATTTGATAATGCTCAGTAAATTTAGTTTATTTACATTTGCCTCAGTTTTTTTACTTTTCTAATTGATGCAGACATCCATAGCAACCAGCCCTACCTATTTTAGCCTTACTTCTGTTAGTATTGCAGCTATGGAAGTAAAGTGTGCTTTGACTTCTAGAGGATTCTGCAGCAAACTTCCCAGACTGGTGATGAATTGACTCAACTCTCATTTCTCACTGAGTTTAAAGGTCAGTCTTTTGATGCTAAGGTTTCCTTCATGAACTAAGCCCTTCATATTTTTTTGCTCTTTTTGTCACCTGTTCTTCACCCTGTCTTACAATGTAGTGGCTGATAATTGCAGTCTTTTCAATGGTATATCTTCTGGACCATTGAAGGTAGGACTTTTTTTCTCAGCAGAAAGCTGACTCATAAGGTATGCTGCCTTCTATCCTTAGAAGCAGTGAGTCACTAATGGATTTTTCATTATACATTCAAGGACCATAGACTGAATTTTTGTCCTACAGGTCTAGTCCTGAGGTAGTGTTTGGAAGTCTTTTTGATTTGGTGTTTTAGTTATGTCTCAATGAGGCTCTGTGAGATACAATAAGTGCTGTACAAGGAGCTGCTTTTTATTATATGCTATGAGTTCTCTCCCATTAACTTCAGCAAGGCCATAATTTCACTCTTTGTGCACTGTGTGCTTCCCTTGCTAACAACCCACAAAACTCCCTTTACAACTGCACTGTGACATGTTCAGCATTTGTTTTCACCCAATACAAATAGTTTATACAGTTGTTTTTCAGAGCTGTGTGAAAGCTGAGGAGGCTGAGACATAACTAAAAAAACATGAATTCCATTGATACTATTATACTAATAGAAACAGTCCTTTTGTTCTGGCAACACTAATTGGTGATCTTTCAGACAGTGAAGATTCACTAGTTCTCACAGTGGCCCATGACAGAAAGCTAAATGCTATTATTTCTATTTTATAGATGAGGGAATTATGCTTGAGGGAGATTAAGTTGTGGTAGAGAGGCAATGGAAGTTTTGTGGATGAAACCCAGAAATCCTGTACATTTTTATTTTTTCCAGTGCAACAATATTTTGTATCAAATATTTTACTGTGTTTACAGTCACTGGTTTTTGACTTTGAGTGATGTCAGTGCGAATGAGCATATGGCACAATCTGTGTAGAGTTGCAACATAGTCTGCAATTCACAGGGGGGCACCAGCTTTTACCTAGCCATGTTGTATTCTGTTAAACTAGCTTTCCAGTGTATTTTGAGGAGGAAGGTCTGAATCTCTCTTGTACTTACAGGAGCTGTTATTTAAAACTGTGTGATGAACATGCAAAGGGGATGCTGTTAGGGTGGTTGCTTTGTTCTTCATTACACAAAAGTGGATATGCTGCAATGACAAGTTTGTAAATCATAGTTAGTTCCGTTCTCACACCACCCAATAACCTTACAATCATTCTGTCAACTTCCCGAAGACCTTTGGAAGCTGTAATTTGTTAAAAAAATGGGAGTTGAAATGTTATGTGTGTATCAAAGATGAAAATTTGAGGCTGGCTGACCTTTTCATTTTGGGCAAATGCACTCATTTCCTTTACTTTGCTTACTGTATCCCTCTGAAGCTTGACATAATAGGAAATCCTCCATGATTGTTCTCCTTAATCAGTGGCTCCATTGTGCTGGGTTCTGGTCCTTTTAGTGAGCACTGCAGAGGATCTCACCATGCTCCTAATGGGGCATTGCTTTCTGTGCTGTTAAGTGTCAGTGCCCCAGAAACTCAGACATTTTAGTTCAGCTGCCATGGAGGAGAGAATACCACAAGCGGCTTGTGCTAAATCCAGTGTTCTGTCAAAATAAGAAGAGAGACCCCTGATTTTTGATTTAGAACAAAAGGAAAAACAAGCACTCACTGGATTTTACAGTGATATTTCCCAGTGTTTGTGATTAGGTATAGATGAATAATGAAAACAACTAAGAGCTCGTAAATTTAGATTTTGCTTCATTTCCTTATGTGGGGTAATGTCATTTGTTGCCCTGTCACTGCTCATATTTGCATAGCCGTCTGACAATTACAAGGAAAGCATACAAATCTTTAGGGTAAATAACTTCTGCAGAAATATATTCTGAAATGTCTATTAATTATGACTAGCACATATTTTTTCATTTTTTTATTTACTTCTCTTCGTCATCCAGTCAAGTGACAGAAGTTCCACATTGTGACTATACCTCCTAAACTGCAGATGGTGCAGCATTTGTGTACATGCCTTTTGCTAAAAATTAGGCAAATATTTAGAAATAAAAGATGTATTGGCAGTAGCTTAAAGCAATTTGTGAATTAAAAGAAAGGCTATGTTGCCAAAAGAGAAAAATTTTATTGGTAACCTCTACTTTGTGAAGCATAACATAAACAAAAACATAGTACTGGGTGGGTGCTCAGGAAGAGCTGATAGTTCACCAAGTCTTATCTTTTGCTTCCTGTTGCAGCACGATGGTGTTGACATCATGTTCCTGCACATGCAATATACAAAAAGCTCAGGGTTCATAACTCAGTGTTGGCACAAATAAAGCATTTTTTGCTTGTTGCAATTGGTTTTCTGCTGTTCTCCTTTTCTTCAGTGAAGCTGATGTCTGCAGGGAGCCAGGTAGTCAGTCAACCTCTGCAGACATTTCACAGTACACCCAGTTTTTTGCTTTCCTATCACATGGTTTTCAAGTGCAGCGTGCAATAAAAAAGACAGAGCAGTGTCTGGAGGGCTTTAGTCAGTGTGTAACCCATTCTGTCTGCAGAAAGTTCCCAGAGAAGACTGAGGGGGCTTGTATGAAAGTATGGTTAACAAAAACAGAGTTACAACCCCAGGATATGGCTTCATGCATTTATACTGGAGTCAAATATCTAGGGAAATGAGGTTAGTGGCGACGATGATGATAATAATAAATAATGCACACTCCCCTTGGATCTTGGCTGACTATCAAGACAGACTTCCTGATGATGAGATGCATATGTCTGTCTCCAGTCTCTTCAAGGTATCTGCAAGGCACCATTTTTTGCAATTACAAAGAACTGCAGATGAGAACATGCACCGTAAGGAGCAATCCAGGAGCATTTATCCCAGACTTTTGTCTCTGATTTCCATAATCATTCTCATCTCAACTTCTCAGACATTAGCAAGCCAAATCTCAGAGAAACTATGTCAAGTGCTGACAGTGGTGGTAGGGGCAGCTCAGAAACCCGGAAGCTTTTAGTTTTGCCCATCATGCTGTACCTTGTTTGCATGAGGATGAGACAAGAGGGGAAGAGGTCCCTGCCACATCATGCTAGTAAGAGATGGAGTTGCTGAATATATCTCCTTTGCTTCCAGTAGGGACTGGGACTTTGCAGGAGCATATTACCAAGGGATTCTTCATGAAGACTCCAGAAAGCACCTGCCCCAAACTGTGCACAACCATTGGCTGAAGTCACTTTCTGCCAATTGCCAAATGTAACTGAAGCAAGGCTGAAGAGATGTTTGGGGCTTTTCTGTTGGCCTTGTTGCTGGCAATGCCACACTGCTTCAGGTAGAAAAGAGGAAGGGCAGCCCTGTGTGGGAGCACTGGCTTGGTTACAAAATGGCTGGTGTCACCCTAAACCACTGCTCTCCTTTCCAGTTGTTCACTTTCCACCACCTCCATTTCTCCCTGGTAAAATGGGACCAGCTGCACTCCCGTTCCTCCCAGGTGCTGTACAGGCCATTCTGGTTACTCAGAGAAGAACAAAAAGCTTCTCAGTGCACTGGCATGTCTGCAAGAACACCTTCTTCACTGTTGCAGGGGCTGCCAAGATTAATTTCAGTAAGTTATTATACAAGAGAAATAGACTTTGACAATACCAGGACAGACCTCCCCAAACACATGGACCTTTAACCCTGGTGTGTGAGAACAAGAGAAATTCAACACATCTCAGTGCATTCAGATATTACACAAAAATGTTTCTTCATATGCTAAAAAGCAAACAGAAGTTGGTGTTTGCCCTAGTTTGGGATCAGAGGATACTTTGTACTCACCTGAGACTGGACTGAAGGTTTGTTTTGGTTTATTCTTCATGTATTTGATAACAAAGAAACAAACACCGCTTGGCCTATCCTCTCTGGCTCTCAGACTGATTTTCTGTTGTTCATTTCCAGAATTTTATTACTGATCTTGTGTCATTGAGCTGTTCAGGTTTAGTCATAGGTGCATTTATCATTCTCCATGACTTATTTAAATAATGTACAACTGAAAAGAACCTTTGGTCAAGGCGTTTGGTATTGATTGTTTTTTTTCACAAGCAGCTGTTAATCAGTGTTGTAAAATGGGATGTCTTTTCATGACATTAGTGCTAGAGATTTATTCTAGATTCATCTCCCATGAATTGTTTAGTCCCTTCAAAGGAACTGGAGACTTGCCCATCTAGTCTCTTCTAGAAGGGAAGAAAGTTTCTCGAGCACACGGAGTTCTAGCAGGGCAGCAAGGGTGAAGCCTGGGTTAGTAGATAACTCTGAAATGAAATGTTTAGGGAGATTTGTTACCTAATTCCTGTCGATAGCCCCTGAAAACCTTGACAATATCGTGCTTAAGCTGCACTGAACTGTCAAATAGGATCATAGGATTGTCAGAGTTGGAAGGGACCTCAAAGATCATCTAGTTCCAACCCCCTTGCCTGGCAGGGACACCATCGACTAGATAAATAGAAACAGTATATGATATCTTAGAAAGTCACAATGGAACTGGCAGCTTCCCAACCCTGTGAGATGCCCAGGGCTGTGACAGTGGTGCCCAGGGGCACAGGCATCTCTTCTGCCTTCAGTAGCATTTGAAAGAGGAAAGGAGGAGTGCTGGTGGCATCCCTAAGGTAGCCCTCTCCATTGAAGAGAAATTGCCTGGCAGACAGAGCAGCTTTGGACTCCACCAGATCCATCTGTAAATTCATCTCTCTGCCTACTAATATCCTGGCACTGTAGTTGCCTCATAAACCATCAGGCATCACTTCTGCCAGAGGATTTTTTTCTCAGCCTTTGAAAGCAAAGTTAAATATAATTAATCTTCTACAGACAGAGAAATCGAGGCACAGAGGATCTGAGGGGCTTGTACAAGGTTATGTAGCAAGCCACAGGCAGTAAATCACCAGGTGTCCTTATTTCCTCTCACCCATATGAATCCCTAGAACTCACTATCTCCTATAATAAAGCTTAGCTCAGAGTCTTATTCTGAGATTTAATTAATATGCTAAGTGCTTTGATCACCTTTGATGCAAGATTCTATGTAATTTACTATCATATTTTAAAGCAATTCCTCTGATAATTAGCAGCAGTAAAATGAAATACAGATAATTCATTTGCTATTTTTAGGGAAAGAACCGAGTATTTTACTCTAGCAGTTTTAAGTTACAGTCATTTTCAAGAGAAGAGCTGTGAGATTGCTGCTGCTGCTGTTAAAACATTTAGAAAGTGAGCATTAGTAAACATAACAGTGTGTTCTGGGATACTGGCTTCCTAGGGGTGAGTTCCCCCCAGAGGATGACTAACAGCAGGATGTGGGACACAATTTGCATGTTCTCTGACTCTGCTGCAATCATTTGTGTATTGGATACTTGAATTATACATTACACAGAAGGTCACTCACTTGCCAAGCTGACAGCCCTGCTGAATGGTTCATAGCCTTGGATGGTAGCTGAGGGAGGAGGGCTCATATTATTTCAAGAGATGGTTAGCTGGTTAGTGTCGAGTTCAAAAAGAAATGGCACTGTGTATGAGAGGACTTGGAATTTGTCACTGAATATTTTGGGGGCTTATGTACTCATTCTGCACCTCTCTCCTGCTAGCTCTTTCTTTCAGGTTTTTTGCATCTGCTTCTGTTCTTTTCCCATGGTGAATCTGATGCTGTTTATAGGTGCCATAAATCATTCCCTTATGCTCAAATGCTCTCTCTGTACAGGAGGTTCCGTGTGGGCAGTGGCAGATTTCTCCTGCTCTGTCTGCTGAAGCTGCCTCTGCTTTCGTTTATGAAGACAAGAGAGTTCCTTGGTCTCAATGCTTCCTACTTAAACTTGGTTTCTTCACTAACATAAAGACACCAGCGGGTGCTTTTTCTACTACCCTGTTCAGAAAAAAAGAGACTAATGAAGACCCACAAACTCTTTTTTATTGGTCACCTGTCTGGGAGGAAAGATCTGAACAGCAAGTCCCGTAGCAGCTAGCCTCTCTGAGAAATCATCTTCCACATGTTACAGTTTCAATGACAGAAATGCTGATCACATATTTCCCCTTTGAAACAGTATTTTCTGTCAGTATTGACCATAAAAAATGAGTGGAAAAAAAGGAAATGATTCAAAACTAACTGACAGGGTGCACTAATCGAGTCATCTGATTAGCTTTCTTGCTGATTGTCACATTACCTTGCTGCACCCTGGCTTAGAAATCTATAGGGCAATGACTGTGTTTTACCCACTTATGTGTTTGTGTGGGTCCCTGGCAATGCACTCAGACAGAAATGCCATTGGCAGGTGATGCTTTGTGAACTACCCACGGTGTGCAGACTCTGCTGCCTTATTGGAGAAGGTTTCTGAGCCATCTGGTCACTGTCAAGGTGTCCAGGCTCCTGTGGGTCTGCTGCCAGTTGTGGACAGAACACAACCAATGACCAGGTACCAATGAGAACCTTTGAACCTTTCCCTATGGAATGATATTTTTCTGTCCCTGTGCTCTGAACAGAGATGGAGACCACTGGCTAACCATCAGGGATATCAACACAAAATGTGTCATGACAGGTGATGCCAGCTCTGCTTTTCTTATTAAAGACTCAAATGCCTCCAAGGCCGGTGAATTTCTGGGTAAATGACCATGTGCCTCATAAGCAATGCCAGCAGAAATCAGATACTCTCATCTCCACTTAGAGTTACAGAGGCAAGGATCTGTTCTCACAGCTACCTACTCTCCCTCTCACTGAGCCAGACTCCTGCCTGGTGTAAATCAGCTTTTCTCCATTCACTTTCATCCACTATTCCCAAATAGATTTGTCAGGAAGGCTACAAGCACTCCATTCCCAACCTTCCCAAGTTGCTCTTGTTGGCATGGCCTGTGCTGCTGGTCTGGTGCTGAGGAAGTGACTTTGTGGTCCCCGCAGCCCCATGATGGCTTTGTACAGTACTCTGAGGGATTCCAGAGGGGCTGCACACATTTACACCAGGCAAAAGACTGGCTCACAGCAGTAATTCAGATATTTTGTCACTGACACTTGATAAACAAAAGTCATGGTTTGGAGCACAATGTGCCATCCTCCTGTTTGTAAGTGAAAGATAGATCACGAAGTTCTCAGGGGGAGAGATTGTGACTAACAGCAATGGCACAGAGCCTGCAACCCCAGCAGAATGCCAAGCAATATTCCAAGAAAATATTTCTAAGTTACAGAAATTGCGTAAGAGTGATGATTATTTTTAAAGTACAGAAAATGAAGTTGGGTTTCTAAAAAAGCAAACACATATTTTTAGCCTTGCTGGTCTCTTGATCTTACACTAATTGGAACCATCTGCATTGGGACTGGCTGACATCCCTGGTAAATAACCTTTTGCTGCAACATTCCAGATGTTTCAAAGGCTTCTTTGGGAAGAAGTGTTTGTCTCCCTGCCTGTCACTTTCCCTTTCTGCCTTTCCTGTCCATGTTTACTTCAGGAATATATCTTTTATTGAAACAGCTTTTGTTAAAAAATAGCTTGTCAGGATTTTGGCTAATCTTCAGTATGATTCTTGCACACTAGCAGAGAATGAAAGCTTTCATTCCATAGTGTTAGTGCTGAAAGACTAAACTGGAGATTGAGAAGGTAGCTGAAAGGTTTAGACAAGAAAACATACCAAAAAACTAGGTGGAGATGGATTTCTACCTCATTTTGATCCCTCTGAAAATTCCAGCTATTGAAAAGACACATTTATGTTTGTATTGAGAATTTTTAATGTGACAAACTTGTATGAAATATACAAATTTACCTTAGAGCAACAGGATACTTCCCCACAAAACCTTTGCAACTCATTATATGAGAGAGTCCTCTGGTTTTATTTGCTGCATCTGTTGTGCTATATCCTGGAGCTGACTGCCTTTCCTATGCAAATGAAAACATCCCTGGACACACGGATCACTTTTTTTTTCAGCTCAGCCAGAATGATGGATATAAAGCAAGGGGATTTTAAACCACCCTTTAACCTTTCTGTTACCTCTGCCTGGAATTTGCCTGAAATCTGATCTGTTACAGCTGCGTTAATTTTACCTGGGCCCAGGTACAATTAAATAAGAAAAGCCATGCTTCCAGTGTCAAGCCTCCTAGGCAAGTCTCTGACATGACGTCTGTATTATCAGCTCATGGTATGCTACTCAGGAGCAGTGAACCCTCTGACATGCAATCTCCAGTGAGGAATTCCTTTGTTTTAAAAAAACTTCATATCACTGCTGAAATGTAGAAGCACTAGAAGGTAAAGGATAGTCTTTTTGATTCCTGAAGGCTTTGGGGTTGTGAGGCTCTGCAGTGCCCTGCTGAGGCTAGGGCACTACGATTGCATTTGTTCCCTAGTGGTTCTGCAAGCTGGGACATGGTGCAGAAGTGAGTGAGTACAGGGTTTTCAGGAAGCTATCTATCCCTTTGTTCTTTTGTTACCCATTATCAAATTTGTTTCATAACAAACCTTCCTGGGCTTGGGGGTTTTGTGTGTGTTAGTACTGGTAATATGATTTAAGTATTCTGATGATTCATATTCAGTCCAGAGAGCTGAATCAGCCATGTAGAACAAAACTCGCTTCTCCCAAACCGCTACCTTTTCCATCCTTCTCGTCATTTCTATAAGAGGATGATTCATGCTCCTCTTGTATTTACCATTTGAGAATATGCTCAACTCCTTTAGCTGATTTCACTTCTTGTTCCTCTTTTTCAAGAAAAGAAAAAAAAAAAAAAAGAAAAAGAGTGCTGAGGAAAGCAAAGTGATTGTTGAGTGGTGTGACATATCCCACTGGTGGACCTGGCATGTGAACTACATTTGAACCGAACAGGGAGGAAAAAGAGAGGAAAAAACATCTTGAATTATTAAACTGATCAGAGCCCGAAGTGTGAAATTCAGCCCTTGGCTCCTATTACACATGCTTTTGAAATTCTGGGTGTTCAAGTGAGTGGCTGTGTTCAAGTATAACTCCAGTACAATGATTTCATTTTTGCTTGTTTAAAAAAAGTCCCTTATTTTACTTAATCAATTCTTATTTGTTTTCTCTGAAGCCTGATTGTGGCTGTGACAGGCTAAACCAGCTCACTGGGGGGCGAGGCTAACTATCGATTTACCTGATTACACACGAGAGCTTTCTGTTCTCAGAGATGGCCATAAGATGTATAAGAAAACAAAGAAATCTTTATGGCAGGCCTTAGGAAAACACTTGGACTCCTGTCCCCACTTTCCATCTGAGACACTGAGCTTCTCCGTATAGCTCTGTGGTAATCAGAGCAGTTTTAAAATCAGATTGCATCTCTGCCTTCCCTCTGTTGCTGCCAGCACAGTCCCTGGCCAGATCCAGGGCTCCCCAGCTACTACCCTAGTCGGGATTTACCAGGGTCCCTGTCCGTCCACATGAAACTGTGACCTTCATGGGGCTGCTCGTGCCATCCACCCGCTGCCACGCTCAAAGGAAAGTCTACTCTATCTTTCAACCCCTTCCATTTCAGGGCTCCCCTCAGCCTGCTGCTTTCATGGCATTCATTCTCTTTTTATTGAAAAGGAAGTTTTTTTACACCACAGCAGCTGGAAAAAAAAATACTTTCTAAGAAGTGTATTCATGCAAGCATCCCTTTGGCTGGGCCTCTATCTAAACAGAGCTCAGCATTTTGTGAGGCAGCTGAGGTGAGGTCACAGCTTGTGACAGGCTCCAAGAGCTGCAGAACGTCTGGCCATGCGTGTGGCCACCCCCAGGGATAATGTCCCATGTTTGGGCAAATTCATCTGAACCAACACTGCTGAATGACTTCACTCCTCATTCATCCCCGTGAAGAAACAGTTTGTCCAACTCTTCAGAGAGGGACAGCAAGAACTCTTTCTAGACTCACCTGAAGGTTTCACAGCAAGGCAGAGAGATCAGCTCAACTCTGAGTTTTATCAAGTCAAACCAAACATGAGCAAGGCGAGCAAGTCACGACTGGCCATGACAAGGCATTCAATGGAGAAAGGAATGGGACATTACATCCTTCTCCTGGATATCATGTCCTGTCCCACTTGAGGTGACACTCAGAGGACACTCCACTGTGAGTCATTCTGCCCTGTGTGTTCTCATATACTTCTGAAAACATCACAGTGGGCCAAAGTTTGGCTTTTTCCACAGTTTAAAGGTTTTCATATTCAAAACAGTCAAGTGTTATTCTCTCCTATGACTAATACAGTGTTTTCACTAACCGCTATTACACACAAACATCACCTCACTCTATCACATGAGAGAATCATGTCATATGGCAAATATTTTAACAAACTGCATAGCAGAAAATGAATAAGCAGTTCTGTATTTACTGATATGGGGGTATTTTTGAGCAGTTACAAGTGAAATACTAAGTTTGGCTATAAACACCTTGGAAGCTCATACTGAGAAAGCACAGAAAAGACCAGATGAATAACATAACACAGGGACTGAGATGGAGTGTGTGCATTGTAATGTCCACTGGAATATCTCTGTGCTTTGCTTCCCTCACACATTTCTTTATTTTTTTACATCCTCTCATGAAGTGTCACTCTTGAGTCTCCACACTGAGTTACTCCATAGTCCAAGAATGTGGGATTTGTAGGTTTTGATAATAGAAACTTCAGGTTATTTCAGACAGTTTACAGTGGCGTTTGCTATTACTTCCTCCCCTTCTGTTCCTCCAGCAAAATAACCCCTTTTAATGCCCTTAGATGGTGTGACAAATTCAGTCTTGGTGAATGGTAGAAATGGTGCAGATGAGCAGTGTGAGTACACTGGGAGGACCTGAATTCTGGGTCCTTGATTCCTGTGCTTAGCACAGGACTTCAGGAGAAGGAGGCAGAAGTACCTTTCCACCACTTTTGCAGCTTTCAGCCATGAAAGTCCTAAATTATTCCAAGCTGCCTACATCCATCCAAAGTTATTCTTGAATTGGGAGCAGCTAATATGTGCAGGGAAAGCATAAAACTCTTTCCTAGACAGGGTCTTTATGCTGGGGAAACCAATGGTAGTTGGTTGCTCTCGCTTTACAGACCTTTGTACCCATGAGCTGGTGGGAAAAGACAGAGCTATAACTAATAGAGAACAGGTTTGAACTCCCTCCAGGACAGCTAACAACATGCTGGACTCCATTTGTATTCCTTCCAGCTCTGCTTCATCCTAATGGGCATAAAACAAAGTAATCCCAGGCTTAAAATCAGCCCCTTTGCCTTTATGTTGGTTGCTGTGTGCCACGTACATTTAATCTCCCTGTTAAGACACCATAGGTAAGAAGAACAGAGGAACAACCTGCAAATAGCAATGCCTCACCAGTTCTTACCTCAGTCTTTATGAAGGTGGATGGTTCTGGGAATGTGAAGCTCATACACAGTCACTTCACCCACAAAATGCTGATATCACATGACTAGCAATAAACCCAGCTCTCATGTTTCTGTGTAGGAGAGCACTCCTCTCCCTGCTTCTTGGTCTGAGGTACGTCATTTGTTTTCTATTCAAATTCACCTTCCTCCCACGGAAGCCTTGTCTTACCATACTAGCCATTAGAGGATGTTGCTGAGAAAAAACACATTCAGGCAATAGGAAGAATAATTTCCCCTAAGTATACTTTATTATATATCTAATACCTCTCATCTTGAAATATGAGAACTTTACAAATAATGATTTTATTGAATGAATACCCTTATGCCTAGTGCATAGCATGATTCAGAGCAGATTAATAGAGGCAATTAAATGTAAGATTAAATTGCCTAAACCATTTGCCCTACTAAGCTGATCCTAGTGCTGTGAATTGTATCAGTGCCACTCATTCCCACAGATTTTCCTTTGGAGGCAGGTATTTAATGATTTTGAATATCAAATCCATGGTATCCCAGACTGACTGTCTAATGCCTGTAATCATGCTAAAACGCAGCACTAAGCAACTGCCCTGAGGCAGCTTGGTGAGTCACTGGACGAGAAAGCAAAACTCTCAAACTCCTGACTTGCATTAGCTGCTCAAGCAGACATGGAGCCACTTGCAAAATTATGAGGGGGGACTGTCCATACTGCAGGCTTCTCAAGTGTCTTGGATTTCAGACCATGAGATGACATATGGCAGGCCCTGTGACAGGCACGCAGACATGTATGGGGTCATTTGGTGCCAGGCATGCTGTCTGGGTGCCTCAGGTTGTGTAACTGAGCTGCAGATGCAGCAGAGCTGGGAACAAGCCCCCAACTGCAGCTCCTGGCTGGCTCTAGGAGCAGTCACATTTTGGAGCTGGCAGTGTGTGGTGTGCTGCCTACAGCATCATGGTGACAGGGGGCTCATGGGTCTGCATTAGAAATACAGAAGGCCCATCCAAAGGAGTCTATGGAGTCCAAGGAGTGATCATTACAGTCCACACATGCAGGAAAGGCTTCCACTTCTGCTGGTGCCTGCTGCCCTCATGTCTGTCCACGGCCTCAGAGCAGAAGGCAGTGAGCAGTCCAGGAAGGGCAGGGAGGCAGTGAGTTGAGATTTCCTTAGGCAGAGCTGGGAGAAGGGACTTTCCTTACTCCTCAGTATGCATCTGTATGCAGGATATTTCCTCAGCTGAAATACCCAAGCTGCCACACCAACCATTTTCCGCTCAGCAAGAAATAGTCTCCCATTGGATGTGACACACAGAAATAAGGCCATACTAGGTTTTCCAGCCTGTGTTTCCAGGAGTGAGACCCCAACCCAGAGCTGGTTTTCATGCTATTGGGACTGACTTTTCTCTCTCCCCGTTTCCCCACATCCTCAACTCCAAAATGAAGAATCTGAGGCAGCCTGAGTTCATCCAAACCCTGGCAAAAGACTTAAATCTCAGGATTTAAATGCATAAAAAATAATGGGTTTATTGTAGTATGAGTCATCAGTAATTCTATGTTGTTTGTAGGCTGCTTATTGTAACCTTTCATTGCTGAATCCCTTTCTTTCTCTCTTTCCTTCCTTTCTCTCTTTCCTTCCTTCCTTCCCTCCTTCCTTTCTTCCTTCCTTCCTTTGTTCTCTTTCTCTCTCTCCCCCCACCTTTCCTTCTGCTTCTTGTGAATCTGTGTCTCTGCAAAATCTGTCCAAATATTTACAAAAGGAAATGCTGTGTTGTGAAACTGAATTCGGAGAAAATGTTACACATACTGAAGAAATGCATCCAGCACGGCTTCCAAATGTTCCCACATGCATTTTTGTTCTGTGTCTCAAGTGTTGAGGCTTGATCCTTCCTATCTTTATTCAGACAAAACTTGCACTGTGGACAGCGGGACCTAGGCTTAGGTCAGGTCCAATGGTGCTGTAATTCTGGCTTTGCTGGAACGGTTTAGGACTGATTTTGGCCATGAGTGACTAGTTAAAAAGCCTGAGTAACCAGTATGACTGGGTAATCAGTTTGTGCAATGGGCCAGTTCCAGCACAGGGTTTATCTACGCTTGTCACTGAGTTGCTAACAAATTGGTATCAGTGTCAGTCAATGCACAAGCTGTCTGCAGCTCTCTATTACCCTCCAAGATAAACACCAAGCTGGTTGCAATGGGAGACCCGCAGCTCTGGAGAGAGCCAGCCAGGTCTCCACACCTGCTGAGACAAAGAAAGTGCTCAGCTGTGATGCAATGAAATTGCCACGAAATCATTTTCCCAAGAAGTCCCTAATGCCATGAGTGAGGCCTCACACTCTTGGGCCTCTCATGTCATTATGGATTTGTGCATATTTTGGCAGAGCAACATGGGAACAGTTAAAGCTCAGGGGTAAAGGGAGCCAAATGCTGGCAGTGGGTCTCATCTGCACAAATCAAAGCATCACCTCCCACCCCCACACTTCATGCTCTTGTTTCTATTATTGACCTTACAATGACATTGTGGCCTGAGCGCAAACATGGATTGTTTTGGAGGAAGGGGTTAATTTTGTATATCCTGGCTTTTGTTAAGACAGGAAATCTAACCCTTAAGAAAGTCATTCAGGTCAGAGTGAGCTCCTAAAAGCCACTTCAGCCCTGTTTTGTATTTTCCTTTCTTTCATTCTTATGGCAGGTTTATTTAAGAAAGAAAAACAAAAATAGAGTAAAGCAAGGAAATAGCTAGTCCAGGATTATAAATTATTAAGTACACACTGCCACATGTGATGAATTTTTTCTTCCTGATTTGCACTGGGTGTAAACAAGACCAGATTCAAAAGTCTCATCATTACATAAGTCCATCAAAGAGCAATTATCGTTGTTGTGGAGGCAATGTGTTCTCTTTGAGCAAAGGCCTCGAATGGATGTCTTCCTTGCACAGTCTCAGAGCAGCCAAGATATCTGGCCCATGGCACCATATTTCATGGCTAACATCATGACTGGAAAGGTGGTTGTCATTAAGAAAACATTCTCACTTAGCTGTGCAGGTGTCAGACATGGCTATTTCTTTAAACCTGGCAAAAAAATGAGGTTGCCAAACTGAGGAAAAAAAATCTTAGTCTTTTAGCTCTGTTTTCCATGTGGGACACTGAGAAGAGTTTGGGACAACAAGAGAAAAGACTGTCAGTGGCATAGGGATACCTGTGTCTATGAGCCAGGTATCATAGATGTCAGAGGCAGTCTGTGAGCCAGGGCTGGCTGTTCCCACTGATGAGGCACTAGTGGCACAGCACCATTAAAAATACTGCTTTCCATTAAGGCATTCATGTGAAACCTCTCAGCCTGCACTCCTGCTCCTGGTACCCACAAGTCTTTGGGGTGGTCGGAGGAGCTCAATATCCCAATCAAGTCCTCTGGGAGGAGGGCGTTCACAGCTCCCAACCACAGGGCTCCTCTGCTGTGGCTGAGCAGAGTCTTCGCTTCTCCTGTGCCTCTGTCTTGTGGTGCCTTAAGTCATTCCCACATCACACTCCAAAGTAGTAAAGTTATTCCTGGATATAATCCTACAGAAATGTTGATGTCTGAAGTCCATATGAAAAGGAGGACATTTTCTTCAGGAAAAGATGATGAATAAAGTCTTGTCTTGTGGCCATTTGCTGTACTGGTTTCTTCTGCAAAAAAGCTGGCAAGCAATCCATCATTGATAAAACCTGCTGTTCAGCCCCTTGGAAAAATCTGTGTAGGCTGATGTTTGACAGACAGTGTGAAAGGTCACCAGAGCTTGGCCATGGCATGATGGTGTTGCAGTGATATCATGTCTCACAAGAAGTTGGATTGGAGAACATCAGAAGATAAGTGGGCTTGCTGCGGCCTGCAGCACGGTCCATGCTCCCTGCCCACACCCCCTGCGCTCATGGTATGGAGTGGAGGGACGTGTGTCACCCACGCAGATGATGGGCCCTGTGATTCACACCCGGCAATCCACTGTGGAGAGCTGCAGGGTCCCAGTAACAGAGTGGGTGATGGTGTGGTTGAGTGGAGTCACTTCCTAGCACTGAAGTGTATGAGTGTTTCTCTCGCAATCTGTTTCCAACCCACTGTTAAAAGAACAACAATAAATAAATAGAATGAAAAGTGCAATCCCATGTTTATTTTAAAGGAATGTGTTGAAAAGACAGATTTGCTTTCAGGCTGCAGTTCTGGCAAAAAACTCACTGCTCAGCAGAGCAGGGACAATCCTGCGGTGAGCTGGTGAGCCACTGCTGGCACTTGC
Source organism: Galbula dea (assembly GCA_013399015.1). NCBI lineage: Eukaryota > Metazoa > Chordata > Aves > Piciformes > Galbulidae > Galbula > Galbula dea. Next base: position 2,352,024 of record VWZX01004555.1, on the reverse strand, counting down.
CCATCTGTGCCTTTCCCCATGTCCCCTCTTCCTGGCCACCCAGAGGAGCCTGGAAAGCCCTGGAGGTCTCAGCCAGATACAGAGCCCTGCTGGTTTGAGAAGGGTCAAGGTGGTCAAAGACTGGGAACATTGCTGAACCAAGTTTTGATAAGGAGTGGTGGTTGGCAGCCTGTGAGGCTGGCAGAGTGGGATGGCAGGAGAGGAGCCCTGGTGTGAGGTGGTGGATGGAGAGGTGTCCTCAGAAAGGAGCAGCTGAAGAATGGAAGTGAAAACAAAAAACTGCTGACAGGGGTGAGGAAGGAGCAGCAGAGCTGGGTCTGGCAGTTAAGAGTGAGGAGGAATTGCTGGGAAAACACAGGGGAAAAGGGCCAAAGTGGTAGGAGTTGGGGGGGGACGACAGTGGCAGCTGGGGGAAGCAAGTGGCTGGGAGAGAGCAGGGCTGGGGAGGCATTGTGGGGAGGCAGGGGAAGTGGAAGCAGTGCTGACTGGAAGCCTTGACTAAGAAACAACTGAGTGTCTTAGTGGAAGCTAAGTGGTCACCCACGGGCAAAAGAAAATTTTTGGGAAGTGCTGATGCACTACCAAGGTGGGGAAAAAAGAGAGCTCCCACTACTCTGCTGCCAGTTACTAGGCAGCCCCAACTTCTGGATGTGTTGTCAGTGGGGAAAATGAACTTTGTGTGGGCTGTGGGTCTACTACATTTTTTTCCTACTCATAAAAGATGATGGGAACAACTCTCAAATATATGTTTACATTATAAATATATATGCAAATATATGGGTACACACATATTTATGTGTAGATATGCCTGTACATGTATATATGTTTATGCATGAATACAAATATATGTATACATATATTTTAGGAGAATAAGCATGCCCACACCCAAGGCTCCACATCTCCCTGTGCTGCTGCTCAGCAGCTTCCCTCCCCTAGCAGTGCTCCGACTCCTGTGGGAAAACAGGGAGCGGCCAGTGCTGGGGGAGTGGATGATGGACAAAGGCTGCCCCAGCCCCAGCCAGGCCTGGAGCCGTGGAGCAGGGGCCAGGGACAGCTGGCAGCAGGTAGCCCAGCCCCAGGACACCGGTTCTGGGAGTGGTGGGAATGTGAGTGAGGGGAGTGGATGTGTCTGTAGGACAGGGGGTGTGCAGGTGTGTTTATGGGTGTATATCTATGTGTATGTGTGTGCGTGTCTGTGTTTGTATGTGCACATATATGTGTATGGATCTCTATGTGTGTATATGTATTAGTGTATATGCACACATATAGGTACGTTTATGTATGTATTTATACATATATATGTATGTACATTATATGTATGTATGCATATATGTTTGTATCCACCTGTATGTCAGCACCTGTAAGAATTTACATGTATGTGTGTACATACACGTGTCAGTAACTGCTTGTATGTGCATATGTGCACATCTATTTGTATATGTGTATATAGAACCCCAGAATCATTAGGTTGGAAAAGACCTCTAAGATCATCAAGTCCAGATGCTGACCCAACACCACCATTCCACTGAACCATACAGATATATGTTTATATGTACGCGTTTATGTACAGTACTAAGTGTATGCACATGTACATGTGTGTGCACATGTATACACGTGTCCATGTGTGTGTGCACATCCACACTCAGAGGCTAGCTCTGCATCTCTCCCCGCCCCCCTCCTTCTCCCTTTTCGTCTCCCTCTCCCTGCCCCTGCACGGGCGCGCGGGCGCGCTCCGGCGGCCCCGCGGCATATGACGTCATGCCGGCGAGGCCGGGCGCGCCCGTGCTGGCTCGCGGCCAGGTGACGTCTTCGCGAACGACCACGTGACGCGGCCCCATTGAGAAAACGCCGTTCCCGGCGGCTCGGCCTATATAAGGGTGGGTGCGGGCATACGGGGCCGGCTGGGTTGTGCGGTGCAGCGCTTCCCCAGGACACACCGGCACCTTCGACACTGGCTGAGCCTTCCTTCTCACTGTTTCTCCCTCCTGCTTGTCTTCCTTCGGCCGGAGCCGCCATGGTGAACCTGCGGGTGTGCGCGCTGGAGTGCGAGGCGCTGCGGGGGCTGCTTCAAGAGCGCGCCTCGCAGTGCCTCGTCCTCGACTGCCGCTCCTTCTTCTCCTTCAACGCCGCCCACATTCGCGGCTCCTGCAACGTTCGCCTCAGCACCATCGTCCGCCGCCGTGCGAAGGGCGCCCTGGCATTGGAGCACATCGTCCCCAACGAGGAGCTCCGCGCCCGCCTGCGCCAGGGGTTGGTGCACACCGTGGTGCTGCTAGACGAGCGCAGCGCCGACCTGGAGCTGCCCAAGCGCGACAGCACGCTACTGCTGGCCCTCAGCACCCTCTGCAGGGAGGCCCGCGGCGCCCGCATCTGCTTCCTTAAGGGTGAGTGGCCCCGAGACTGGCTTGGACTTAGCGGGTGTGAGGGAACGCGGCTTGGCAGTCCCGTCCGCGGAGCTCTGTTCGTCCTCCTTCCCGGGGCCGCGCAGCGCTCACCGGGCACCTCTCCCTTCCCTCTGCTCCCGCAGGAGGTTACGAAGCTTTCTCGTCCGCCTGTTCCGAGCTATGCACCAAGCCTGCCGCTCCCACCGGCCTCAGCCTGCCCTTGAGCGTCGGCAGCGCGCCCGGCAGCGCCGACTCCGGGTGCAGCTCCTGCGGCACTCCCCTCTACGACCAGGTGAGTCGGGCCGGGCCGGGAAGCTCCGCCGGACGTGTGCCTTCGGGCGAGCCAGTTCGTGCGGCGGGAGAAGGGGAGGCTGTGCTGGAGCCGCCGTACAACGTTAACCGGTTGTCTTCTCTTTTCCTTCAAGGGTGGGCCGGTGGAAATCCTGCCTTTCCTTTATTTGGGCAGCGCTTACCATGCCTCCCGAAAAGACATGCTGGATGCTCTGGGGATCACAGCGTTAATCAACGTCTCGGCAAACTGCCCCAACCACTTTGAAGGGCACTACCGGTATAAAAGTATCCCAGTGGAGGACAACCACAAGGCAGATATCAGCTCCTGGTTTAACGAGGCGATTGATTTCATAGGTAAATGAACTCTCTTTACAGTCTGTTCTTTTNTTTTCCCCAGTAAAACCTGCAGTAGATATTGGGGAATTTCATTCTGTAGGGGATGTACTCAGGAAACGCTTCCATTAGCATTATTCCACTCGGAGGAATAATCTCAGCTTCACAAAGCTGCTTAAAATTTTGAATCAAGAGGCACTGGTATCACAGAAAAGAGCTAGTGAATTTAAGTGGATCAGAATTAAGGTAATCTTGCAAGACTGCTAAAGTGACCTGGAGGAGCTATTAGTATAATTGGAATTGAAGCCCAGAATGAAAACAGCTAGACTGCTGGTTCCCTCAGGACAAAGGCTCTTTGTCTCAAAAGGCACCGGTTGTACCTATTAGACTAAGGAAGGGATGGATTAAAGAAATGTAAAACAGCAGCCTGTGCTTTTCCATCTCTGGAAGCAGTGGGACTTGTTTGCTAACTGTGTGTTTTAATTCTTTCAGACTCTGTTAAAAATGATGGAGGAAGGGTATTTGTGCACTGCCAAGCTGGCATTTCCCGGTCAGCAACCATCTGCCTTGCTTATCTCATGAGGACCAACAGAGTCAAATTGGATGAAGCCTTTGAGTTTGTGAAGCAGAGAAGAAGTATCATCTCCCCAAACTTCAGCTTCATGGGGCAGCTGCTTCAGTTTGAGTCTCAGGTCCTTGCCCCCAACTGTTCAGCAGAAGCTGGTAGCCCTGCTATGTCAGTGTTGGACAGAGGAGCATCAACCACCACTGTCTTTAACTTTCCAGTCTCCATCCCTGTTCACACCTCATCCAGTGCTTTAAGCTATCTTCAGAGCCCCATCACCACTTCCCCCAGCTGCTGAAAAGTGGGTGAAAATATTGTCAGAACTGAGTTACTGTCTCAAAGAACTCAGAATTACTGTCTCAAAAGTGCAATAATGATGGGGGCAGTGTCATCGGTTACTCATGTTTTGTGGGGAACCATCCATGCATCCGAGAACAGTGTCCTAAATGGAGAGAAGCTCACCCGATGCAGAGAGCTAGGTGTTACTGACTTGTCTGACTTTAAAAGCCAATGTCTGGATATCTGCACAGATCAAAGGACACTGTCTCTTCCTGAGCTGTTCCTCCTTGTCTTCTGTCTGTCCTAAGCCTGCTCCATGTTTAGTAGCATGGTCACCAGTATTCCCATTCTTGGACACTTTGAGCAACACTGATGTCCCCTTTTATATGACAGTCCTATTTATTTATTTTTACATTTAGTGCATTGGGGGTTTTGCCTTCACAAACCTGAAGTTTCATTTCTAGAGAAACCAAATACCTCAGTATTTTTTGGTACTGTAATCCTTTGTGTGTATATCTGTCAGCTTTCTTGTTTCCCAAGCACTGACGTGAAAGCACCAGGAGAGTGCTTTTTTTTGAGTTGCCAAGGGTTGTATGTTTGCTGGTTTATTTATGATGTGAAATAATATATTATCAAGTCAGTTTTGTTACATGATTATAACTTTTTATACAAACAGAATAAATTATGATATTTCTATTGAGCTGGATGATACATTCTTTAATCTTGCACTTTACAGTTACAAAACTCCTGTGGAAAAACCCATGTGAAAGAAATCTGAGTTTTCAGTTCTGCTAACCTCAGATCTTGACTGAACTAGATTAAACAAAAGTGTTTAAACAACACAATTGACTAGAAACTTGCTGCTTCTGAATGTGAGCTTTTCTTTGTCCCTGTATAATTACATGCAGTGGCAGAAAGCCAAGGCTGGTTTCTCAGTGGTAAGGTGGCTTTGGCTGCAGTGATGGCCACAGAGCTGTAACAGTTTGAAGCAGCTGAGACTTGGGCACAGGGCTAGAGTGAATTTAAAATAGTCCTTTTCCTAGCAAGGAGGAAGCATCTTCCTTTATTGCATGTTTACTTTAAAAGCTTCAAAGGTTAAGTCTAAAAATTAACATGTTGGTAACATCTCCAGTGCTTGTTGGGTTTGTGCCAAGGTGTTTTCTTTTTCTGTCCTACCTCCTTGATTCCTTCTAATTCAGTGTCTGATGCCCGGAGTGAAGTATTTGGCTTGGTGGGTTATCTGTAAACAAATCAGGGCTTGGCAAGAGATCAGGTAACTTAACAAGTCACTTATTTTCTTACCCAGATCCAAATAAATTTCCTGCTGCAGATGCCCAGTAGAGTCACTTTTATCTAGCATTTCAGTTGAAGCAGCAAAAGAAGTTTTATGCAGTGTATCAAAAGCCAGATGAGGGACCTCTCACAGACCAGCACACCTGGCAGATCATGGGTAGAAGCTGCAGGGTGAGAGTGATGGACTAAAATGGTGGAAGGTTAATGCTATGTGATGTGGCGGAAGTGTGCATCTCCATGGGAGTGTAGGGCAGGATTTGTATGGGGGAACCAATGTTGCTGTGACATACCCTTACCAGGGGACGTTGATGTGAAAGAGATGCCGTTGGAAGCTTGCTTTTCTGGACAGTGTAGTGATACCAGTGACAGGGAGATGGATGCTGAGGGAGCATTAGGACATTAGGTGTCCTAGATCTATTCCAGAAGGGACCCAGCAGTCCTTGAATGTGGTGTTCAAGGAGTCAGGTCATACTTCTGCCCTGTCAATGGTTTTGCTTGGGCAGATACACCAGGTTCCAAGTCTCTGTAAAATAAAGGCATTTTGACAGTTATAATCTTAAACTTAGAGAGGAGAGGAGTTTTAAGCATAAAGCAGCTTTGCTCTTCTTACGTACCTGGAGACAAGCAAAGCACTGCAAACTCCTGCTGAAATCCTGCAAGTTACCTGGAGTATTAATGGTGCTAAAATCCTGGACTCTTCTCCTGGGTAAAGGTGCCCTTGAAGGATGGGATGATGCACTGCTGCGTCTGAAATTCTTCCATGTGTGCTACCCCTCCGACGCAGCTCTGTCGTCAGCACTATGCATCAGCCATTGCCAAGCTTCAACCTGACACCGAGGGATCAAAAAAAATGGAGCAGTGAAAAGGAGGAGAGATCCCCGGGCACTAAGAAACAAAGTTAGAAACCCTTATTTTCCTAAAGTGTGTATGAACCTCAAAGTGAATATTTCTCCCCAAAGTCTGTCTCGTGCTGCAGATCCTGCAAAACCCCTTTGTCCATGGGAAGTCCCTTAACAGGTTGTGCTGCTCCGTGGAATTGCACTTACTCCTGCTCTCCCTGTGAAGCATGCAAGGCTGTTTCTGAATATATGAGCTTTTTTACATCTGCAGTAAACAGTGGAACAAACTTTTACCTTCAAAGCAAAGCAGAGCTTGTTGAGTGGAAAAATACAACCTTGGCAGCCCTGGCCGTGCAACTGATAAAAAAAAAAAAAATCCTGCCTGTTAATCACAATTCAAATAGAAATCCACTCCCTGTCAGCTGGGGAACTTGTTTATGTGCTTCTTGGAACAATAAAACTCATTACCTGGCAGCTGATCAGCTTTTATAACCTAAGCAGGCACCTGACAGAGGGGTGCAAAAGAGAGCTGCTTCAGCACAAAGCCCACTGCAGAAAAGCCAGCCAGAGACAGCAGGGCTTCGGTCTAAGCCAGGCGCTGACAAATGCTTCCAGCTCTGTGGACATCCAATGTCCTGTCCCAAGTCTTTATCATGATCCTTCTGTTGCTCATTATCAGAGTCTCGCAGTGCCTGGAGCCCACAGATTCCTGCAAACTCCCTGTGAACAGGCTCACACCCAGATCCCAAACCACTTCTGGTCCAAACAGGAGGATAAAGGGGCAAGAGCAACAGCAAAATGAGATCAGAGTTACCTCAGTGGCACAGTTCTGGGGAGAGAAATGGGCTCAGCTGAGGGGTTTTCTGAGACCGAGGGGGAAGGACTGGGGTGGCTAGTGAGGTGGGGGGCAGAGGAGGATGGATGAGCTGGGAGAAGAGGCACAAGGGACTTAGATGGGCAGTGGCAAAGCCCCTGCATGGCAGAGCCAAAGGTTGCCTTTATAATACAGCCGAGCTGAACTTTGCCTGCTGTGAATGTGTTAGGGGTGTGTTTTTCCTTCTTGCCCCTCATTCATTCTCCCTGCTTTGTTGTTTTGTTTGTTTGGGATGTTAAGGCACAAGGTTCTCCCTGGTTTACAGCTTTGAATTCCCATTTCCCCTGGCTCCTGCGTGAGCTGGCTCTACCCCCTGCAGCAGTGGGGCTTGGAGAAGACCCTGCCACTTGTATGCAACCGAAGACCTCTGGAAACCTGGCATGCAATAGGCGTGTGTAGGGCTTTCAGATTATATAAACCTGTAGTTCTAAAGTTGCATACATTCCCATGGAAACCACGAGGAGTTTCCCCTTGGTGAGAACGGCAGTAACATCACTTCCTGGTGCTGACAAACCAATTTGTCACTAAGTGATAAAAAGGCATGTTTTGTGTTTGCAGGAACTGGTTCCAGGCTTTGTTCCTCCCAAGCCAGAGGCTGCTCACCCACCCTGAAGGCAAACAATGGCCATTGTGAGCTGTGCAGAACAGGCATGGGGAGATGTGGATAAGTCCTTTGAGCCCCCAAAGTGCCAGATCATGGACCACTGACACCCCAAACGTTACAAAGCATACAGAGAAAATGCAAGTCATGGCAGCTTGTAACCTAATACAGGATGTGGGGCTCCATACAGCACCCACAGCCGAGGATGTATGTGGCCAGCTCACGTGGGGATGTAGCACATGAGCCACACATAATATCCCCATCAAGATGCAATACCCAGGGGATGCAGTATACCCAGTTATCACATGATGAACAGACACAGAGCCCCAGATTAGACTTGTCTCGGGTAATCCCCTTGTCTCAAAGCTTTTGCCTTTCTTTTGTAATCAGCCCTTCAAAAGGCGCTGGTTGTACTCGAGTTTAGGGACTATCCTGCATTAGTCATTCCTGCTATCAGACTAGCAGGACCACAAGGATGTGTTATACCATTATGTTGAAAAAAGAACATTGCATTGCATCCAGATCATACAGAGGCAAATTGAGTTTGCCTGGTTACCACCCGGGATTTTTTCCTCTGTCTGGCTGTAGAGCAGCAGAAAGGGCACCGAGAGTTATTTGGAAATGGTATTTTAAGTGCAGCCCTGCAGAGCCCACTCCCCAGCTCTTCAGACAAGTCACAGAATGATGAGGAAGGAGAAAAGGTCATGGTGTGTGATTCTAGTGTAGTCACAGTCTAAACCTGTTTCTTTTCCTTTGTCCAGAAAAGATGTCCGTGACAGATGCCTACATGCATTGTAGCCAATGAGACTCCACCCAGGGCTTTGACTTCCCCAAATCTGCTCTGATCCAAGCCTGTACAGAGGATGAAAACATAGCTAAAACCCAGGCTCAAACCCACTCATGCTGAAAGTACAAATTAGCCCTGGGATTTGTGCTGTATGTGGCCTTCCCACTGCATCCTATTTACTATGGTACAAGGCCAGTGGCCACAGCTAATGGGGAGCTGGCAGCCTAGCGAAGAGGCTTAGGCCAGGTGGGTCCTGTTAGCAAAAGTTAAGTGGGACCAAGATATTAAGGGAGGGAAAGCAGCTTTAGGGGGAAAGACATGGGAAGAAGTAGGACTTGCTAATGTCCTGCTGATTTAATTGCTGTTGTCATGGGGACTTCAGCCTGGCCAGCTGGCTCTGGGGCCTGTGTCCTGCTCTTTTGCAGGTGGTGGATGCATAAAGGTGAGGGGATGAAGCTAGGTACCTGAGAGAATGCATCTGAGCCACTTTGCTGCTAGGGTGGGTAAAGGATTACCGATTTTGAGAGTTGTTTCCCATTTTGGAAGTGTAGGTGAACAAACCTATGCCTGTCTGGAGAGCAGTGCCAGGGTCTGATGCGGACTTGATACCGCCTGGTAGAGAGCAAGTTGCCTCTGTCATCATAAAACTAGAGGCCAAAATGAAAAGGAAAATGTGGATTTGTTCTTTGCCCTTATGTGGTGTTGGACAGCCTGTTCTCCAGGTGTGGGTTTGGGATTTTTTTCCTCCCCCTGAGATTTTCCATTTCCAGGGCTTTCCAGCTGCCGCATGTGTCTGTGCACCACTCCTGCAGTGCCAGACTGTATGTGCCTATAGTGCTGAGCCTCGCCAGCACCTGTGGCACAACGGAGGGGCTGAGGGTTGGCTGAGGTCCTCAGGAGTGCTGCGCTGGGGGGTTTCCTGCGTGGTGCTCTCAAGCTCTTGCATTTGCATGCATTTCCTGCTAGACGCAGAAATGACTCTGTCTGGGCTTCCCCTCCTTGGAGCAGCTGGCAGGCAGGGCAGTGGGTGAGGTAAGACACCAAGCACAGCCTCTGGGCAGCTTCAGACTTGCCTTCCAGACACTGGTGCTGGCAGTGGGTGGCTATGTCCTCCAGGTGGGCACTCAGCAGTGATGTGCTGCTGGCTTACAGCCTGGAGGTTTGAAGGTGTTCAGAGAGATGGAAGAGAAGATGCTCCCAATTGTACTTGGTGTGTGGGAATAGGGACGGAGGACAGCGAATAACAGTGGTTCTTGGTAACCTTGTTACATCTTACCTAGGTCTTGTTTGGTGGTCAGGCTGGGTGGGTCAGGGCTGTGAGAGCAGTAACTTCATTAGCCAATTCATTCCAAAATTCATAATGTAGACCACATACGGGTTATTGTGTGTGCCACAGAAGGTGTCTCATTTCTCATAAAAGGGTTATATATATGACACAAATCCTGCTCATTTCAATACTTTTTGGTTCCCAAACTATAGGCCATGTTTAAAAATGAACATGCAAACGGCTCTGATATGATGTAGTTGCCTTCTAACTCAGTAACCAGTTGGCTACAAATTAGCAGTTTCTTACAGTATTTTTTAAATTACAGTCTTGGTCTCAGAGCCACCTGTATTAAAGTATCATAGAGCCATAGAATTATCATGGTTGGAAAGGACCTTAGAGACCATCAAGTCCAACCAATAGCCCTACACTTCTGTAACCTTTAAGCCATCTCCCAAAGCGCAAGATCTCCAAGCTTTTTGAAAACCTCCAGGGCTGGTGACTCCACCACTTCCCTGGGCAGCCCATTCCAATACCTCACCACTCTTTCAGTGAAGAAGTCTTTTCCTAATATCTAATCTAAGCCTGCCTTGGCACAACTTGAACCCATTCCCTCTAGCACTATTGCTAGTCACAAGGGAGAAGTGGCCAACACTCGCATCTCTACAACCTCCTTTCAGGTAACTGAAGAGAGCAATAAGGTCTCCCCTCAGCCTCCTCTTCTCCAGGCTAAACAGCCCCAGTTCCCTGAGCCTCTCCTCATAATGCCTGTTCTTCAGACCTCTGATCAGCCTACTTGCCCTTCTCTTCACCCTCTCCAGCACCTCCATGTCCTTCCTACACTGTGGTGCCCAAAACTGCACACAGTACTCAAGCTGTGGCTTCATCAGCATCAAGTACAGGGGCAAGATCACCTCCCTGCTCCTGCTGGCAACACTATTCCTGATACAAGCCAGGACAGCATTGGCCTTCTTGGCCACCTGGGCACACTGCTAGCTCATGTTCAGCCGGCTGTCAATCAACACCCCCCCCCCCCCCCCCCCCCCCCCCCCCCCAG